>JANFOE010000272.1:0-213434 GCA_025667525.1 Glebionis coronaria
GCCTTTGAGTGTTTGGAAAACACTATCATTGCCCGACCTCACTCCAACAAAGATAAATCTTGAACTTGCAAATCGCACTCTCGCTTACCCTGTTGGTATAGCCGAAGACGTGTTCATTAAAGTTGGCGCATTTACTTTCCCGGTCGATTTTGTCGTCGTTGATTATGAAATGGACCCTCGTATTCCTTTAATACTTGGTCGGCCATTCTTGAGAACCGGACGAGCTTTAGTGGATGTTGCCGAAGGTGAGTTAATCTTAAGAGTCGGGGATGATGCACAAGTTTTCAAAATGGGGAAGCTTACTCGTACAACTTTTGGAGGCCGAGAATCAGTGAATATGATTAATGTGCTCGATGACTTTACCGTCTACGACAATCCTCTATTCGACTCTTGCATCGATAATCCACTTTTTCATGCTGATGTGGATGATTCTCTCCTTACTTTCGAAGCTTCTCCCGTTTATGATTCTCCACCGGTCTTTGATACTTATGATGATGATGATTCTAGCTCAGATTCGGATAATTTTGATTGTACTTCTGAGTATCCCGAGCTGCCCACTTTCGATGATTTTGATGAGGCTGATACTCTCTCGAGCGATTCTTCACATGCTGAAGATCCTCCGCCATCACTCGATCCTACTTTGGACGATTACTCATTTGAGGAAGATTTCTCTGAATTTCTCAACACTTACTTCCCTCATGAGAGTGATGCACCTCCTTTGGACTTTGAAGATTATCGTCTTGATCCTACTTTGGATTTGAAGAGCATTTTGTCCAAGGAGAAGAAACCGGTCGACACCGAAATCCGTTGCACGTATGAGTTGACACCTCTTTGTCCCACTTCTGAGGACGAGGTTGTGCTTCTTTGTGGATCTTCTTCACACTCGGCTGAGCCTGAGTGCTATTTTCCCTTAAAGGGAAAGGTGTTCGACCCTGGTATTGAAGTCTTTAAGCCACCTCAGTATCCACCTGATGAAATAAAAGGAAAAAACTTTGGAACTATTGAAGACATGCTTGCACCACACCATACTTGCTTCCACCATGCTCAATTGCTGCTTAAGGGAGCCTTGCCACTTCTTCTTTGGCTTGCCTTGTTCGCCTTAAGCTCGTGCTTATTGATGGATGAAAACTATGTCTTTGATCCGGGTAGATATGTCTCATGCTTCTTCCGTTGATGATCAAGGTCGAGTCAGGCTCACGACTCGGTTAACAAAAACCAAGCGCTTCTTGGGAGGCAACCCATGCATCTATCTTTTCGCTTTCTTTACCATAAGTGTAGGGGGGACCCTTTGGATTGCTAGTTCCTCTCCTCACTTCTTAATCAGGGATTCGAGCTTCAATGATCCACTCTTGATGATTCTTGACGACCCGGGATTCCGTGTTCTACTTCTTCCCGGTTCTATCCTAAACTCTTTTCGATCCACTATTTTATATTTTCTCAATATTAAAATAGGAATCTCTTTAGTTGTCTTTTCCTTAACGAGATTTAAACAACGTGCACAATGTCCTAAATGTAGGGGAGTTTACTCCCACATGCTTAAACATTGAGGACAATGTTTATCTTAAGTGTAGGGGGGCCTTCTATCGAAGTTAAGTGGTCTTTTCCTTGTATTCGTCCTCATTTTAACCGGAAAATCAATTTTTCGACATTTTTCAAAATTTTCGATCCATTTTGGCCTATTAGTTTTTCCCTTTGTATAGTTATTTTCTTTCTTAGCTAGAATAAATGTTTAATAAGTGGTTTTAATTTTCAAACGTTGTGAATCTTTTGACTCAATCCGAGTTTACTTATCTTAAGTTACTCTAGCTAGTATCCTTAACGTGTTTGAGTCACGTTTTGCTAGGCTTTTATGTAGGGAGCTATAAAACGCGAAAGTCTTAACTCTCACGGGTTAAGAACAAGAACTTTTCGCAAGTTCCTATAATTGATCCTAGAGAGTCGTTTATCAAGGGAACTTTAAAACGCGATTTCTAAACTTGAAAAAGTCTAAGAATTTGCAAGGTCCTATAGGCAACTCGAAAACCCAAAACTTTGATTTAATAGGCTAAGCATCCACGAGTCTCATTACTTGAGATTTTAAACTGTGGAGAACGAGAGATGATAGAGCCAATTATAAGTCCGGTATTCTTTCGTGAATTTATGTGAGTTAATTATAAGCCTATTCTCCCATCGCTTGCTAATAAATTATCTGCTAATAAGTAAGGTTGTACGATTTAAAAAGTTACTTAGCTTCTAGCCCCAGATCGTTTAAAAGTTGCTCGGTAATGACGAGAGTTCATAGCCAAGGCATGACTTATGAAGCGGGGCGCGAAGATTGGCGAGTCCGAAAAGGCCCTAACAAGGCATGAGGGCTATGTTTTGTTGCTAAAGATCCAAAAGTGATGTGAAGAATCATTTATCGAAAATCAATATGAAGGATCGAGACACACGACGAAAGGCAAAAAATCCCAAAAAAGTCATGGAGAAGTGTATCCGAAAAGACCCTAACAAGGTATGAGGATAAATAGATCCAAGTCAATAAAGGAGGCGGATCGTTGTATATCAAAATCCAAAATAAAGATTGGAGAAAAATGAAGAAGTCGTGGTCCATATATGAAGAATCTCTCAAAAATTCCAAGTGAAGAAATTCCAATTATGAAGAGAAGACCATTATTTCATGAACGTCTCTCAAAGATTTGAAGTATGAAGTCGCTGCCAAATATCGGCCCGAGAAAGGTCTCACATCGCGAACCAAGTTATGCCAAGATATGAACTTTTTGATATCCCGAGAAGCAGTTTTAAGAGATTTGGTCCTTTAGCTAACTATTGATTAAATCGTGCACCTTATTTTCAGACTAAAAAACTATCTAAATAAGTCGAACAATGCATCCTCGTGATCATTCGAGACAAATAATAAAATATAAGAGAAACCCGTAGGAATAAGGGAGTCTAAGTAAATAATTGGCCCACATGAATTCGTGTTAGTCTACTAACTTATAATAACAACGATCTCGTTTTTAAGCTTGGTTTGGAGAAAGTGAAAAGTTGAGGATGATGAATATTCATGACATTTTCAAAACCCAAGGTATGCTTTTAATTTCTTTGCTTTGCATTTTTATAATTTTCTATCTCTTTAATAAAGACCAACGTGGATTGATTATGATGAAAAATGTAAACTTGCTTTGTAACTAATGCATTGCATGAGGACATTGCAATGGTCAAGTGTAGGGGATTTGATATGTGTCTAAACACACATCTTCTCTACCACTTAATTACAATAAAAACCGGACCAAAACGTGTATTTTATGTCTTTTATGTCGGAATTATGCGTGGTTTGTGTTTTTGTTGTGTTTTAGGACGAAAAGGTGAAAAGTGGAGAAAACACGGGAATTCACGGGCATTTACAGACTTTTATTGAAGAAAAAGATGAAAGACGAAGTCAAGAAGTCGAGAGTGCAAAAAGAACGGAAGTCCAAGACCAATTCTGAAGATTTATCGAAGAAAAAGTCAAATGACGGAAGTTTATCAAAAGTCGAGAAACTCAAGTCTATTTTATTGAAGAATTTAAAGACGAGTTCAAAGAAGTCCCGAAGCCAAAAGTCCTTTAAATCCAAGTTTAAAGAAGATTAGAAGAAAGGGACTAATGGTGCAATTAAAAGAAGATTAAAGAAGGAGGGACTAAGCATGCAATTAAGGAAGCTTCCTAAGCAAGCCTTAATCTCCCCTATATATAGATTAGATCATTTTCATTTTCCTCTTGTTGGTGGCTTGACAAACCATTCTTCCACTTTATTTTATGCTCCTTTAATTACTTGCACATTTAAATACATGTTTTGCACCTTTAATTACCTTTAATTTCAAGTAAGTGTTTCTTTAATTTCTTGCACCTTTCCTTTATCTTGTTGATCTTAATCTTCTTCTACCTTTCTTTGATTCACACGTTTTTAATCTTGTTAACTTGTTTAAAGATTTCATTTTTATGCTTTTGATTGTTTTAAATCTCTTATTTTCATAGTTTATTTGATTTGATTTCAAGTTTATATGTTTTTTTACAAAAGTTATTTTTATATAAAAAGTTGTTTTTCTTAAAGTTTATCTTTTTCATATTTTAAAAGTTGTTAACTTTCAGTTTTATAGCTTATTTTTACACGATTTACCTTAAGGATTTAGTCTAGTGCTTATTAGAACAATAGCTTATTCACTTAGCTTATTTTTAGTTTTCTTCTACGTATTCCGATTGGTTAAATCGGAAGAGGGTTATACTTTCCGATTGGCAAGATCTGAAAAGGGTTTTAATATTCCGATTGGGGGTGTCTTGGTATTCCGATCAGATAAGGTAAGTGGTATTCCGATCGTATGTGAGTGACAACATTCCGATTGGTTCTTCACCCCTCATTCCGATTGAGGTGCATGATTGGTATTCCGATTGGGTAGTGACAGTTATTCCGATTGTAGGGTTCCGATCTACATTCCGACCAGTTCACCATATTCCGAACAAGAGGTAGTTAAACATTCCGATTGGAGGTGTTTGGGATATTCTGATTGGTGAGTGACAGTATTCCGATTGGGTTCCAACCAACTTTCCGATTGAGCACGTTTGACATTCCGATTGGTATAATCGGAATATATATTCCGATTGGGGTATTCTTCTTGTTTTGTTTTATTTTATTTTTAGTTTACGTTTTTATCACTTGTCTAACTTTAATTCTCGTCACGCCTTTAATTTTAGTCATTTAAACTAATTTACTTTCCGTCACGTTTTTAAATATTGCACACTTTCTTTTAATTAGATTTAGATTTATATACTTGCCCTTTACTTTCAACGACATTTACTTTTAAGTCTTTGTACATTTAAATTTAAAAACCAACCAAAAATATTTGTTTCCACCAAAATAAAACTGAGTCACATAGAGAACTAAGATCAATTCGATTAGACACACTTAAACGAACACTTAATTTTCTTACAGGGTGTCAAAACTCGTGTATCAGTTATTTTCGTATAAAAAGTTGTTTTTAGTAAAGCTTATTCATTTCTTGTTTCAAAAGTCTTAAAATTTCAGTTTCGTAGCTTATTTTTACACTACTTGCCTTAGGAAGTTAGTCTTGTGCTTATTAGGATCATAGCTTATTTACTTAGCTTATTTTCCATCCATTCCTCCGTATTCCGATCTTGACGATCGGAAAAGGGTTTATCATTCCGACCAGCTTCTTGGCTTGGTCGGAAAAGGGTTTGTATATTCCGATTGGTGGAGACTTTGGTATTCCGATCGTGGGTAAGGTAAGTGGTATTCCGATCAGGTAAGTTACATATATTCCGATTTGTGCTCTTTGCCATATTCCGATTGAGGTGTTCGTTTTGGTTATTCCGATCAGAGTGAGTGACACATTCCGATTGTAGTCCCGATCAGCATTCCGACCAGGTCTACCCATATTCCGATCAAGGTAAGTTCGTCATTCCGATCTGAGGGTGTTGGTTATTCCGATTGGGTGAGTGACAGCATTCCGATTTGGGTCCGGCCATCATTCCGATCTGAGGTGATTGTGAACTGATCGGAATATATTCCGATTGGGATATTTTCTTTATACTTTGTTTTGTTTAATTTTCAATTCCTTATTGTTATACCTTGTCTAACTTTAATTTCCGCCACGCTTTTAATTCTTGCCATTTTACTTAATTTACTTTCCATCACGTTTTTAAATATCGCACATTTAATTTTAATTAGATTTAGATTTAATTTCACGCCACTTTACTTTCAACGACATTTACTTTTAAGTCTTTGCACATTTAAATTTAAAACCAACCAAAACCTTTTTATTCCACCAAAGAACAATAGAGTCACATAGAGAACCTAGATCAATTCGATTAGACATACTTAAACGAATTTAATTTTCTTACTAGGCAAAAGCCTTGTATCAAATGGTTATTCATGCATGATGTTCCTAGTGAACTATGATTAATGTGAACTGAACCCTAGTAGTTCATAATTAGTCACATAAAAAAAATTTCTGATAAGTCTTGACAGATGATTGTTACGTATTTATGTTTCATGTATCATTGTGCAGGAATTTTGACTAAGTGTCGGTTGGTACATGACTGGCCCTATTTAGTCGCATGTTCTTTTATCGAAACTTTCAACTTTGGGACCGACCCATAGGCGTCCCCTCGCCATGTCATTTTGTTTTGGGTAAACTGACCATAGGCGTTTACCTTCGCACATAAAAGTTTTACAAACTGCATCATGCATTCATGCACTGTTTTCACGCATAATTTTTTTTTCATGATTATTGCATAAAATTTTGTTCATGTTTAGTTATATTATGCTCTAGTCAGATTAATCATATAAATTTTGTATTGTGAACCGATCCATGGTCATTGACACCAGTTATTAACAAATTTCATCTCTTTATAGTCATATTTACTTCATGTCCACTCATTAAAATTTTCATGATCCTTATGTCGATTATGTTTTCATGCTACCATGGTTAACTTCATTTTCATGCTGATTATGTTTATAATCCTTCATGATTAATTTCATTCCAAGATTTTTCATGTTGATTTCATCTTCATGTTAAGTATGTCTTAAGTCTCCTTATGTTGATTATGTTCTCATCATGTTGATCATGCCCTCATGCTAGACATTGAAAGATTCCAGTAAATCCTGCTTATATGATAGTCATGGTTGGTCTCCATTAACCATGCTTTCATGCTGCTCATTGTTGAGTTTCGTTTCACCAACCTTCTGGGTGTTTTCTCTATGTAACCAGAATGATGTTTATTCGTACTAAGTGCATCTGCCACTACATTTGCCTTGCCGGGATTATTCCCTGTAAAATCATGTCAGATGATCGAACCATATCGATCATTTCATGTGCATTTCATGTGTACCACATGTACCATATTCCATGCGTATTACACGTACTTTGATCCAGGTGTATTTTACCTATAATGCTCTACGAGTATTCGCTAGTCGATTCTAAATCATCTTAGGTGTACTCCACTTACTGATACTCTACAAGATAGCTGATGCCGCTCATAGCTTAGAGATGTTACTAAGGGTTGATGCTGCGGATGTTGGAAACGCTACGAGATGCTGATGCTGTTCACAACCTAGAGATCTCACAAGACGAAGACAAAGGCGTTAGATCAAAGCGATCAGACGAGAAGATGCTTCACCACCAGACGATTTCTGTAACACCCCCAAATTTATACAACTCAATACAGCGGAAGACTAGTTGGTGTTACGGGATAGCACATCACTCACATCATAGTCAACGCATAAAAATCGCGTCGTTAAATAATAAAGCATTTCCATTCATAAACATCAAAGTTACATCGGTCCCAAGTCATATTGTTTCATACAAAGTTTTACAAAGTATTTGAATGGAAATTATTGTTTAAGTGCGGGCCATGAATTCTTGTTGTCTTCCCGAGAACTACCTTCAAGTACTTGAGACAAAACATGTTAAAAGAAAAGGTCAGCGATAACGCCGAGTGAATTCATAGAGTTTAATAAAATCCATAAATATAATATCAGTATAAAATTATTACTGAAAATAATTTTGTACAAATCATTTTAATAGGCCATAAAATAGCCAAAGTCATTTTATACAAATCCTTATCGAAAATCATAATATAGGCATTTGCCTTAAAAATCATTATACGAGCCAATGTCGTAAAAACATCATACAATACGTCTTACGACGTTGTATAAAGTTAAATAAAAACCGTTATATGAGTATGGTTATGAAAACCAAAACACAAACATAATATCAATAGTATGACCCTGTATTGCTATTCAGGCAATACATCGTAGTTCGGGGCGTCTAGTAGTATTTCGTTAGTTTTGGATTATTATAAGCCGCATGGCATTGTTACCTTACTAAACCAACAACGGGTAGCTAACCCGATACCAAATTTGCCCATCTAAAGTAGCGTGTCGTCGCAAAGGTCACGCTATGGAAATCTTCTCATACATAAATTCGCTTACCAATCAATGTGGCACGACGGGGATCAACCGTCAAGGCGCGAACTGGGGTGATCGTCCCCAAATAGTACTATTAAATGCATAAGCGTCTACCAAATCCCGGTAGTTCACAATTCATGCTAATGGGACTTTTAGTGACATAACCTAACTTTAATAATCCATTTAATTTCATCTATCGGGTCCTTTAATCATTTATCGGGTCATACAATCGGGTCATTCAATCATTCGGGTCCAAAATCAATAAACAAACAATCGGGACAAATGGTGTCCTAATTTTTATAAAAACTAACATGTTATCTCCCTCGCGGGTTTATAAAACATTTATAAAAACATTTAAAAGAGTGCGAGGCTATGAACTCACGTTGATGTGGGAAGACGGGTTATCGGCAATTCGGATGAACGGTACGTGCTTCAATCACGGAAACCTAGACAAATAATACTCGTCTTAGACTCATGTCCAATGACTTTATAAAAATAACAATTATGTATACATATGATGATTTTATATATATGATGATCCAGTGGGTTTACTTGTTCTCTTTTACTCATTTTAGTGTTTACGTATTGGTATCTTCTTACTAGTTTACTAGTTTTACCTATTTACGTGTTTTAAGTCCAATAAACTTATTATAAGTTCTTTAACTTGTATTAATCCATGTTATACTTATATTATCAGTATCTACACTTTACAAGTTGGGTCTAAATGGGTTAAGCCCAATAATAAGTTTATAAGTGTTTTAGTCCATTTTTGGTTGTATTATTAGTCCAATAACGTTAATTTAGTATGTTAATGTCCGTATGTCCTATAGTTCGGGTCTTATCAGTTTTTACTTGTTATACATGTTTATATATCAGTATATAAGTTTTATAAAGTTTACGTTAGACGGGTCCAAACGTCTTAGTTTTATTTAACAAAAACGTTAATTTTATGGTAATAGCCGAAAAAGTCGTAAAAATCATGTTTTATAGTTTTATAACTTATAAGTATTATTCCACTACCATTTTTATAATTTATACACTTATTTAACCTTTTACATATTCATATAAATAAAATCCATAAGTTAGTGGGTTTTTATTTTACATTTTATACAATATAATTTTGAGTGCTTATATAATAATAATAAACATTAATTCTCAAAATCTGATTTTTATCTTCAAGTTCACTAAAACTGCCATATCTAGAGTTCTATATGGGGATAGAAGCTTAAATTTTTATCACATAAACTACATGATATGTGCTCCATTTAACTCTTCTATAGCTACTGTTGAATCATCTTCTGAGTATTTTCTAAAAATCGTCCAAAACAGTGAACTCAGATTTGTACCTTAAACTTGTTTTGATCATATCTCACTCATTACAATGATTCCATTGCATGGCCAACTCTCACATGTGTAAAAGACCCATAGCTTACTGTAAATCCATTAATATATGCCATTTTTATCAGTTCATCATTTGATTCTTTACTGTTTTATACAGCCAACAAATTTAAACAAGATTTTAACCTTGTTTCTTATAGTCTTTCATCTTTTTAAGCATGTTTATCAACTCCAAATCCCCACACAATACTTTTATCATCATATAATCATCATATACATATACAATAGGAAAGAAAATACATGATTACATAATCAAAATAACAAGAGGATGAGGAGAACAATCTTTATACCACCATGATGATGAAATGATGAGCTTTTGGATGAACAAGACATGGTTTTGGGTAACCAATCTTATGAGATATCAACACCACTTCTAGGATCACCAAGTATTTGTAGATTCCTCCAAAAATCAACCCTTGTTCTTCATGAAAACTCCTTGAGAAATCAGCCCCAAAATCCCTTGAAAACTCCTTTTTACATGTTAAGATCACCTCCAATCTTCATAACTTCAATGGGTTTTCATCATATGTGTGAATAACATATGATTTCATGGTTAAATCAAGATCAAATGGGTTATTTAGGGTGAGAGTAGGACGAATTTTTGAGAGAGAAATGGGAGGATGAGAGTGGTTTGCATGAGTGAAATGGTGGTTATGAGTAGCTAGTTGTTTTTGTGGGATGAGTGGAAGAAACTTGCTTAAGTGTTATGCTAGTGCTTACACTTGTAAGCTACAAGTTAACATGATGCCACATCTTTGATGTGGTGTCATGTTGTGCCATCCCATGTGTATTAGTGGGGTGGGATAATGTATTTTGTCCCACCTCACTAATTTACGTGTATTCCTCGATTCTAGTTTCCTCGATTTGCGTGCCCTCGGGTCATTTCACGAAAAAAAAATTTATAAATTATGAATCAACGACACAAAACAAATCCAATAAATATTGTCTCATCAAAAACGGAGTTCAAAAACGTAAATACGTAATCCTAAGGTTTCTGGTTTAGTCGTAAAGGACGTTAAATTAAAATCGTAAGTCCTAATCTCTTCTCGTAAATTTGTGAGTTTATGAACCAACACAAACTTAAAACTCTAAAATAATATTCGGGGATAAATTTATTTTCTGAAATGTCGGACTGTCACCAAAGACGATGTATGTAAACGTAAGCACGTTACGTAGAATCCTCCGGTTTAGACGTAGTCGATGCTACTCCAAGACGTAAATCCAAATTTATTCCCAAAAATATGTGAGTTCGTATTGTAACATTAAAATAATGTTTTTAAATAATATTCAAGAATAAAATATCAACCATAAATTGACGGATTGTCACAGTATTTACCCCTAAACAGGATCTTTGTCCTCAAAGATCATCTTACTACTCGCTTCTTATAGAGTTAAAGCCATGTGGGTATTTCCTCCACATTCGGTCTTTTCTCACAATTTCAATTCATTACAATACGCGAGTTTCATCAAACATTACTACGGGAATAAGATCAGACTTAATGTTGACTTACTTTCTCTATCCATGATGGTCACGGGTTTTTGATGAATGCAACTTTTCGCCGATCTAAGCTTTACTAAGAACAATCAGATTTTCACTTGATAGATATTCCATCAAGTTCGATTTACGAAACATAATTCACGCATCTCTTGAAGTCCTTGGGTAGATCCAGCTTATATGCCTTTCAAACCAATCTTTTACATCATCTCAATGGTCCCATACAACGGGGACTTATATCCCATGATTTGTCAGATCATGAATTCATTTTTCCAAGGTTAAAAATTGTGGCATAACTTCGCTACCCATTTGGCACTTCAAGATCTACATTTTATATTCACATAACCTCCTGCCCACTATCGGCAGTCAATAATCAAATCCTAATTTCAACAATCATTTCAGATCTCGCGGGTTGGGTATTTTGTAAGGTTAGGTTCGCCATCATAGGAAACCTTAACCTAAAAGACATGGCCAACTCACTATGGGTGTATGTCGGATGTCTCCATCTCAACTCTTGCTTACAGATGCTCTAAGATTTAGATCCTAACAAGATTAGATCTCGATCCTAATACGATAGTTATCAAGGATAATCTTTCCAAAGGAAAACGATTATACGGTTCATTACCAAAGGTTAATCATTCAAACATAAAACAAGACTTCTAGTGTTTTGTATTGTTACTTTACCTCGTCCCTTCGATTTGGGGTGGTAAACAGTACTCTCATCAAGGTTCGTTCTCAATGATTTCTGAGCAAATCTCTTGAAATTCGATGCGAAGCGAGGATCTTGATAAAGATGTTTGATACAGGCACACTATGTTTACATAACTCTTTTGCATTTACCATTAACGGGAATGAAATTAGCAGATTTGGTCAGTCTGTCGGCGATGACCCAAATCGAATCAAATTCAGATGATGACCTTTGCAATAGCTAGACGTTTACTAATGTATGAGGCGATCTCTGCCTTTATAATTGCCATCAGTACAACTTCTTCAGACAAAGATACTTCTAGTCAGAAATGACATAAATAGAATACTTATACTTACAAGATTCCAATATAACTATATCTCAAAATCTCCACATTTAGGCAACCACAAGTGGCCTTTAAAACATTTAACGCTATCGGCTTCTCAATTTTAATGGTTCACATTATCCGCTAACCCCTTTTTATTATTTATATTATCCTTCTTACAAACATCGTTTATTTTTATATTGCTCGGCAATTTATTTTGCACCTTCATTATTAAGGAATATATCCTAATTGGTTCTTTATCCTTTTTACATAATGCGTCGGTATCTATATTCACTTCTTATGATGATGTAATTATCATGTCCACAATTCATTCAGATATTCTTTCTATATTATGCGTCAGTAATTACGTTCACTTTTCTTTATATTTTCTAAGTTTCAGTTTCGTCTCATCTATCATTTTTTTTATCAGTTTTTCTCAATCCGGCGTTTAAAGCGTCGATAATTATTACAATTAATTAAATAATAATTATTATAAATAATTAAATATTAAGTATTCAATTTTTTATGAAATGTAAACGTAAAGATTTTAAATTTCTTAGTTCGACCAATTATATAAAATGTTCAAAAATAAATTTGAATTTAATTAACAAGACTTTTGGTTGATTTATCGAAAATAATTAATAAGATTCGTAAATGTTTGAAAAATCTTTAGTTATATTTTGGTCAAAGTTTTCTTAGTTAAAAGGCAAAAATTATCGTTTCAAATTTCAAGTTATGGTTTAAATGGTTTCCTCATTCCTTCTTAAGTTTTCCTAAGGTATGCAAAAACATTTACCCCTAAACAGAAGTTTAGTTAAATGTTTTGGTTATAAGGGGATGATCCCTTAAAAATCCTTTGTAAAAACATTTGTCAAAACATATTTCAATTTTCTTTTTGGTATAACTCAAAGTCTTAAAAGGGCTCTAAATTTTTGAAGAGTCAATATGCATACATCTTA
Organism: Glebionis coronaria; assembly: GCA_025667525.1. Classification (NCBI taxonomy): domain Eukaryota; kingdom Viridiplantae; phylum Streptophyta; class Magnoliopsida; order Asterales; family Asteraceae; genus Glebionis; species Glebionis coronaria. The sequence continues at coordinate 12,806 of JANFOE010000272.1, forward strand.
CATTATTAATCCAACGGTCATTTTATGTAAAGGATTAAGTTTTTAATCCCTAAGTGTTAATGGTTCTAATCTTTGAAAAGTCAATATAGCTTCCATTATCTATTAATCACACGGTTAAATCATTTAAAGAATTAAGTCTTAAGTCGTATGTTAAATATTCAAAGTACATGTTTTCATTGTTCGGTCAATCCAGGGCAATCTATAAATAATTATTAACTCATTCTTATTCTTATAAACAAATAAATGGTCCTTAATGATCACGAGCATGAATTTATCAAAATACAGCCTACACACGTGATTCACCAAATTTATGAATGCTACATGTGTATCAGTCAATCCAAACGACATCATGTGAAACTCATAATGTTCATTACAAGTACCGGATGTAGTGATTGGAATACATAATCTTTTTCGCAGATGCGAAATTGATAATAACCATGCCATGGATCAAATCTTTAAAACATATGCTAGAACCTTGTAAATGATCGAACAAATCTTCCATTTCGAGTTATGGATATCGTTTTCGATTGTCAATTTACTCAGTTCACAGTAATCTATAAATATAAGGAATGATAACACCATAGCTCTTCAGGATGACAGGCTTGGTATAATAAAATCTTTCTCCGACAACTCTCTTAGTTGTACGGTAATTCCTTTAATTCAGATGGTGCTGACGTACAGTGCACAAGCCACAGGTGCAGCACCGGGAATATAGTCAATACCAATTTCAACTTGCCTTAATGGCGAAAGTCTAGGTAATTCATCAATAAATACCTCCTAAAGTTTCAGATAACATAAACATCTTTTAATAAATTCATTTTAGGTTCTTCTAGATTACAATATCTATAACTAGTTCATAACCATTCACGGTATACTTTTAGTCTAAATGCATGATAAAATCATCCATCAAGAATTATTTAGATCACTTTCAATAGTCAACATCTTATCTTTTAGGGAAATTCTACTCGAGTTCTCGTCAATTAAGACAATGTCGTCATGTCATAATCAATCAATCCATTTTACTGGCACTATTAACTTTTTTTTCAGTTTTATTGTCGTCGATAAGATGTGAACTTCTCAAAAGACTAATAATAACTCATAATCCTTCACAAATTCAAGGATATATGGATACACAACTACTATTAAAAGAGTAAGGTCAACGCATAACCTATGCGAGAGAATTTCAAATCAGATACGGACGAAAACATTTAACGAATATGAATATTTCCCATGTTTTCATAATCTGAGTACGCATTCGAAAGCTCCTTAGATTGTTACCCAGGTCATTCAAATGAAATCAAATCAAAAGAAATGATAGGAACGTCGATACATCCAGTCGGGTATCAACACTCGGTAATCAGATACTTTTCCTAAGAATCTCACTATGGGAGAATTGGACAAGAAAGAATTGTCAATTGTCAAATAAGACAATTTCCACAGATGAGTAAATTCGACTCAGAAGAATAGATAGTACGGGCACATATGTAGGTGTCCCTAACACTATGTCCCTATTTTTCACTTCTTGCAGATCTTCATAAAAATTTAATCTTTTCACAATCTTCAAAGAAAGTGTAGTGTTTATTCATTAGTTTTATGGTGACTACTAATCGGTCTTGTATAGTCCATTCCAAATTGTATGTAGGCGCGCAACTATATACAATTTCAAGATTAACGATGCAATACTCAGTTCGTCAAAATTTTATCATCATGTTTATAATAAAAACATTTACATGCTTAATTCCTAAATAAGAATCAAAAATAAATTTACAATGATTTTCTTTGTTATGAAAACAATTAAGTTTCCAAAGTGTTTCATAAACAGCTTCATTTTTATATCAATCACTTATAAATCTCACTTTGAATAATCCTTATTGTGATGAAAATTAAATTTTCTCAAAGGATACCGTTTTAACTTCATAAAAACAATGTGTGATCTGCAAAAGAGTGATGAAAAGTTGTTCACCAAGAACTAACTACGATATGATAGGACATGAGCTTTAGCCAAATAATCATGAGGTTCATGACCTCGATGGCACTCAAAAAGAATAATCCACAACGTAACTCAAATCAAGATGAGTACTTGTTCAATGGTTGCATCACTAATGCGAACATTAGGATGAAGCAATAAAGGATAGATAACATCAATACATGTAGAATTTAGCAATCAAAGGTAGTCTTTTTCATTAATCACAAACAAGTCAAAATTGTACCGTAACACATTACGTGTCACTATGTCATACAATTCTCAGAACTCATCCTACCAACTGATATCTCAGTTAAGTTAGGGATTATTTTTAAAAGATACCACAATGAATACTAATCTACAAGAGTCATTAGGTGTTCCACATGTCCCGAAAGATCCATCGGTCTCAATTCAGAAGAAGATTTCTTCAATTTATTTCTTGGACACTGGGCATCCTCGTCAGTGGACAATGGCCTAGGAACAACCCTTAACACGAATCAACAATCAATTAAAACCTTATAATTCAATCACAGAACTTAACGACTTCCTCTTATCAATCTCATATTCTATATGGGTTAAATTTTACTTTATTCAAGTTTTAATCAACTTATACTCACTGCAATATCCTACTTCATTCTCCAATACTTTCAATCTTATTCATAAACCTTAATAGAGCAATAAAAGCTCGATATGAATCAATACTTAATTTCCAATCCTATAGCTCTTACAACAACAATTATCAAATGAGTCGCTAGTATAAAATGACTCACACATTCAATTAGACTTCTCGGAAAGGTACTAGTGCCATGAGGCTTTTGGGTAATGGTTCCAATGACAGCCTCAAGTGCAACATTCACCCTTTCGATTTCAATTTAAGAATTGGATGACAACGAATCAGATGACATCTTTCTAGGTGGTAACGTTTTGTCAAATTCCACTCTATAAGGAAAGATCGTCATGACATCGATATCAGATTTAATCTCGCCAATTCTTTTTCAATATCACAATCAACTAATATCTACATTTCTACGAATATCAACCATTTGTTGGGATCATAAATATCCACAACTTGGTTTAGATCTAGGATAGCTAGAATTCCTACGAGAGTAGCTTCGATTAATTTACTAGGGGATTTAGGGTACCTTGTGACAATCTACGTCGTATAAATACCTCGTATAAATATCAAAATAATCATCAAACAATCATGTAATAAAATTACATCATATATATATAATCCAAGTTATATATATATATATTAAAATAACACTTCTCAGTCTGGCCTTGTCGGTAACTCGGGAATTCTTCGGCACCATTATAGTCAAAAGATTTTTAGACATTTTTAAAAAAATGTTTATAGTTAAAAGATTTTGAAATGTTTTATTCAAAACCTTGGTTTTAAAAATCTTTCGTTCTCTATAACGAGAGCTCTGATGCCAAACTGTAACACCCCCAAATTTATACAACTCAATACAGCGGAAGACTAGTTGGTGTTACGGGATAGTACATCACTCACATCATAGACAACGCATAAAAATCGCGTCGTTAAATAATAAAGCATTTCCATTCATAAACATCAAAGTTACATCGGTCCCAAGTCATATTGTTTCATACAAAGTTTTACAAAGTATTTGAATGGAAATTATTGTTTAAGTGCGGGCCATGAAATCTTGTTGTCTTCCCGAGAATTACCTTCAAGTACCTGAGACAAAACATGTTAAAAGAAAAGGTCAGCGATAACGCTGAGTGAATTCATAGAGTTTAATATAATCCATAAATATAATATCAGTATATAATTATTACTGAAAATAATTTTGTACAAATCATTTTAATAGGCCATAAAATAGCCAAAGTCATTTTATACAAATCCTTATCGAAAATCATAATATAGGCATTTGCCTTAAAAATCATTATACGAGCCAATGTCGTAAAAACATCATACAATACGTCTTACGACGTTGTATAAAGTTAAATAAAAACCGTTATATGAGTATGGTTAGGAAAACCAAAACACAAACATAATATCAATAGTATGACCCTGTATTGCTAGTCAGGCAATACATCGTAGTTCGGGGCGTCTAGTAGTATTTCGTTAGTTTTGGATTATTATAAGCCGCATGGCATTGTTACCTTACTAAACCAACAACGGGTAGCTAACCCGATACCAAATTTGCCCATCTAAAGTAGCGTGTCGTCACAAAGGTCACGCTATGGAAATCTTCTCATACATAAATTCGCTTACCAATCAATGTGGCACGACGGGGATCAACCGTCAAGGCGCGAACTGGGGTGATCATCCCCAAATAGTACTATTAAATGCATAAGCGTGTACCAAATCCCAGTAGTTCACAATTCATGCTAATGGGACTTTTAGTGACATAACCTAACTTTAATAATCCATTTAATTTCATCTATCGGGTCCTTTAATCATTTATCGGGTCATACAATCGGGTCATTCAATCATTCGGGTCCAAAATCAATAAACAAACAATCGGGACAAATGGTGTCCTAATTTTTATAAAAACTAACATGTTATCTCCCTCGCGGGTTTATAAAACATTTATAAAAACATTTAAAAGAGTGCGAGGCTATGAACTCACGTTGATGTGGGAAGACAGGTTATCGGCAATTCGGATGAACGGTACGTGCTTCAATCACGGAAACCTAGACAAATAATACTCGTCTTAGACTCATGTCCAATGACTTTATAAAAATAACAATTATGTATACATATGATGATTTTATATATATGATGATCCAGTGGGTTTACTTGTTCTCTTTTACTCATTTTAGTGTTTACGTATTGGTATCTTCTTACTAATTTACTAGTTTTACCTATTTACGTGTTTTAAGTCCAATAAACTTATTATAAGTTCTTTAACTTGTATTAATCCATGTTATACTTATATTATCAGTATCTACACTTTACAAGTTGGGTCTAAATGGGTTAAGCCCAATAATAAGTTTATAAGTGTTTTAGTCCATTTTTGGTTGTATTATTAGTCCAATAACGTTAATTTAGTCCGTTAATGTCCGTATGTCCTATAGTTCGGGTCTTATCGGTTTTTACTTGTTATACATGTTTATATATCAGTATATAAGTTTTATAAAGTTTACATTAGACGGGTCCAACCGTCTAAGTTTTATTTAACAAAAACGTTAATTTTAAGGTAATAGCCGAAAAAGTCGTAAAAATCATGTTTTATAGTTTTATAACTTATAAGTATTATTCCACTACCATTTTTATAATTTATACACTTATTTAACCTTTTACATATTCATATAAATAAAATCCATAAGTTAGTGGGTTTTTATTTTACATTTTATACAATATAATTTTGAGTGCTTATATAATAATAATAAACATTAATTCTCAAAATCTGATTTTTATCTTCAAGTTCACCAAAACTGCCATATCTAGAGTTCTATATGGAGATAGAAGCTTAAATTTTTATCACATAAACTACATGATATGTGCTCCATTTAACGCTTCTATAGCTACTGTTGAATCATATTCTAAGTATTTTCTAAAAATCGTCCAAAACACTGAACTCAGATTTGTACCTTAAACTTATTTTGATCATATCTCACTCATTACAATGATTCCATTGCATGGCCAACTCTCACATGTGTACAAGACCCATAGATTACTGTAAATCCATTAATCTATGCCATTTTTATCAGTTCATCATTTGATTATTTACTGTTTTATACAGCCAACAAATTTAAACAAGATTTTAACCTTGTTTCTTATAGTCTTTCATCTTTTTAAGCATGTTTATCAACTCCAAATCCCCACACAATACTTTTATCATCATATAATCATCATATACATATACAATAGGAAAGAAAATACATGATTACATAATCAAAATAACAAGAGGATGAGGAGAACAATCTTTATACCACCATGATGATGAAATGATGAGCTTTTGGATGAACAAGACATGGTTTTGGGTAACCAATCTTATGAGATATCAACACCACTTCTAGGATCACCAAGTATTTGTAGATTCCTCCAAAAATCAGCCCTTGTTCTTCATGAAAACTCCTTGAGAAATCAGCCCCAAAATCCCTTGAAAACTCCTTTTTACATGTTAAGATCACCTCCAATCTTCATAACTTCAATGGGTTTTCATCATATGTGTGAATAACATATGATTTCATGGTTAAATCAAGATCAAATGGGTTATTTAGGGTGAGAGTAGGACGAATTTTTGAGAGAGAAATGGAAGGATGAGAGTGGTTTGCATGAGTGAAATGGTGGTTATGAGTAGCTAGTTGTTTTTGTGGGATGAGTGGAAGAAACTAGCTTAAGTGTTATGCTAGTGCTTACACTTGTAAGCTACAAGTTAACATGATGCCACATCTTTGATGTGGTGTCATGTTGTGCCATCCCATGTGTATTAGTGGGGTGGGATAATGTATTTTGTCCCACCTCACTAATTTACGGGTATTCCTCGATTCTAGTTTCCTCGATTTGCGTGCCCTCGGGTCGTTTCACGTAAAATGTTTTTATAAATTATGAATCAACGACACAAAACAAATCCAATAAAAATTGTCTCATCAAAAACGGAGTTCAAAAACGTAAATACGTAATCCTAAGGTTTCCGGTTTAGTCGTAAAGGACGTTAAATTAAAATCGTAAGTCCTAATCTCTTCTCGTAAATTTGTGAGTTTATGACCAACACAAACTTAAAACTCTAAAATAATATTCGCGGATAATTTATTTTCTGAAATGTCGGACTGTCACCAAAGACGGTGTATGTAAACGTAAGCACGTAACGTAGAATCCTCCGGTTTAGACGTAGTCGATGCTACTCCAAGACGTAAATCCAAATTTCTTCCCAAAAATATGTGAGTTCGTATTGTAACATTAAAATAATGTTTTTAAATAATATTCAAGAATAAAATATCAACCATAAATTGAAGGATTGTCACAATTTCCATCAATCATTGTCCCTAATTCTTAGTTACATGTCACACGTCATTCAGTTGTCGTTTCAGATATATGAGTGGGAACCGGTACCAGCCGGCCACTCAGCTGAATATTTACATAAATCACAGTCATGAGAATGACGGTCATGGAACTGACAGACAAGACGATAGTATCCACTACTATGACAGCAACTATCCTAGCAATCGCAACAGAAGTTCCGGCCACGGACGTGATCATAAATACAAAGGATCAGTAGTCCAACAGATCCGCCAATTTTGGCATAATAACCTAATATTTGTAGTTCTATTTGTTTCACATCTAGAGACACATGTCAAGACATCAGTCAAGACACATGTCTCACGTATACTTCCTGAAGACACATGTTAAGACACCAGTCAAGACACATGTCATGCTTATATTTCCAAAGACACGAGTCAAGACACATGACTCACGTCCAATTCTGGAACATCTCTAAGAAATTCAGGGTACCCTCCAAAGGGTATACCCATTTTGTGGTGCCATGTATTAATCAGGCCACAAGAATTTCAGTACCAGCACCGGCGTATCAGTGAGATCTGTCACGTTTACTCGATGACACTTCCATTTCTTGCACCCATATTTCATATATGTATGACCATAAAGGACGCCATTCGCATACCCCATGCATACGAAAGTTTTCCTTCAGCCAAATGATGAGATCCAAGCTGTTAACACATTACCTCGGACAGACACGAGTTGAATTTAATCCTAATTATGGACTACGTACAACACACCCTGCTATGATTCATGATTTTGTACAGTAATGTTCAGGCTTTTGAATATATTCAGCATGATTTTCCATCAGGAAAATTTGTACAAATTATTTATGCGTTACAAGCACGTGTGTTGTTAGCTATGATTGCTAAATATTCTAGCTGTCAGTTAAGACACGATCACTTAAGTTCTTTTACGCATAATCAGCCGATTATTTCAAAATCTTCCTATACATTCCAGAAGAACCTTCAAGGAGAAGGACGGTAACATGAGATTATGTGTCGATTACCGTCGATTTAAAACAAATCACTATTCATAACCGTTATTCTCCGGCACGTATTGACAAGATCGGATTCATTTAGGGTGTTAATCACTTTCCAAGATCGAACTCATGATCATGCCACCAATAGTGACGAGTGAAATAGCAGAAAATTTCCATTACTACTATTCGTACACGACTCGGTCATGCGAGATTCATGATTTTGTGTTAGTCTCATAAATGCCCAACAGCATTATGGACTTAATAAATTGAGTTTCCATGAACTCATGAACAAATCCATCAGTGTTTTCATCTATGACTACCTAACCTTCTCTAAAGTCTAGAGAAGAGCAGGAAGACCATATTTACACTATGTTGCAAATTTTACGATAGGAGAAATTTCACCCTGAAATTTTTCAATATAAATTCTGGTTGATTACAGTGACACGCTGAATCACATGGATCCTCACGGTTAATCTTAACATGAATCAGCTTATGTGTAAAGGTGAGAACCCTACACTACATTAGGAATTCAAAGAAAATCCTACACTAAGAGAAGTCTAATTTCGAAGACTTATAGTTCCGCAAATTTCTACGTATCAAGTTTCTACGAAGCAAGATATAGTTACGTTCATATCTAAGTACCTGACATACCAACAGGCTAAGATAGAACACCAACAAACTAAGACGTTTCGCCACCAACAGATATTGTGAACAGAAATGGGACAAGATCTCCATGGATTTTGGTTACCAGATTAATGCAAACTCAGAAGAAGCAAGATGTTATCTGGGTTATTGCCAATTGTTTGATCAAGTCTGCAGAATCTTTACATCCGCAAGGATTTCAGACCAACAGATTCATCGGACATGTTCCAGCCAAGGCTCATCGGATCACTTGGTAATCCGTCAGCTATCGGGTCAGACAAAGGTTCGTATTTGTGCTCCTTATTTACGTCCACGTCCTTGTTCTAATTTCACGATTTGATTTCACGCTCACGTTCATGACACTATTACGTTCATGATCGTATCTTGACTTACCATTTTACGTTCATCTTCGTTCTGGGAAGTTTTGCAAGAACTGGAGAGACCAGACTCAAGTTTAGTATAACTCCCTATCCTCAGATAGATGTTTCACGTCACATTATATAACATGAGCACGTTTCACGAATATTAATTACAAGAATTACGTACGTGTTATTACACAAAAGTATGTATTAATACAAGATCATTATTATCAATAATAATTATAATCACGAACACGAACTCATGAGCGTAAGAATCACGAACACATAAGTATGTATTTACGTATGTTATTATTACGATTACGTACAAGTATTTATAATAACACGAATAAATTATAATAGCGTAACGTAAATACAAACGTACGAACACGTAATTATTAAGCATGAAAAGGTTCGGGTTTCCTTTGTGGGCCCCACCTACCCGCGGAGACAAAGAACAAAAACGGGCCTTATGGCCTAACCCACTTCACAAAAATATGTTAGGAAGGTTAAACATTATATTTTCATTTATCACATTTTCAGAACAAAGCAAAAACCCTAGCAAACCCTATAGTGGCCACCAGTTCTGTTTATGCCGCCAGTAGCACCCAAAAAGAGAACGTGATGTTCTCTTTATGCCGCCAGCAACACCCAAAAGGAGAACGTGATGTTCTCTATATGCCGCCAGCAGCACCCAAAAGGAGAACGTGATGTTCTGATTATGCCGCCGACAGCAATCCAAAAGAAGGACGGAGTTTGATTTTAATTATTGATTAGGAATGTGTTCGTGAGATCAAGATTTATCCATTCCACGTGTTTTGGGTCATCCGAAAACCATTCTTTTAATTCCTTTTTATGCTTTTATGAATATATGAACATGGAGTTAATTAAAACATGAACTAAAACATGTAAAATCATGGTGGGCAATTTAATTAGGGTGTTTTCGGGTTTGTTGGTTCCGGCCGCCACACGAACCGAGAGTCCCAAGACTCTCGACGTCGCTTTGGTTCTTACCACCAACCAAGACCTAGGTCTTGGTGGTGTTTGGCTCGGTCTACAACAGGGACAAGACACCCCGACGTACGTCGGGGGTGTCTTGTAGTTCGTTTGGTCTCGGCAGCAACAGAGCCTCAACCACCGGCTTAAGTCGGTGGCTATTTTAGGAAAGTAGGGGGAACCGTAGGCAGGCAGGGGTAACCACCGGCTACTGCCGGTGGGAACCTGGTGGTCAGCGGCTAGCCGAGAGAAAGGAACCACCGACTTCAGCCGGTGGCATCTTTACACAAACAGGGGCAACCAGTTCACACTGGTTTGCCACTGTTTTTAGGGGTGTTTGGTTCACGGTTTTTACAGGTTCGGTTCACGACACGTTTTAATAAATTAATAACACACGGTTCGATCCATGATTATTTTTACAAGTTTATTTAATTTTACAAGTATATAATTTTACAAGTTAATTAAATTAATTTGGCATGATATATAATTAATTTAATGAAAACATAGACTTAGGTTTATTATTATTATTATTAATACATGATTTTAACCTAAGTATTTAATTATTTATTTTACACTATAGTGTTAATTAATTATTAAACATGAAATATAATTAATTAATAACCATGACTTATGTTATATTAATACAATATTAATACATGTTTTAACCTAAGTATTTTATACACTTTAATTTAATTAAATCATGCTTATATTTAATTAAATCATATAACATATAGTTTATTTAAATTACATGTATTAATTAATAAACTATACTATTTAATCACATGACTTAGAATATTAGTCAGTAAAACTTAAGCTTATCTTATTAGCTTAATAATCCAGCTTATTTCTAATTATGGGAACTTTCTATTTTTAGAAACTTATTTATTTTAAGCAGCTAGTCTATTTATGAAACTTTCTATTTTTAGAAACTTATCTATTTTAAGCAGTAGATCTATTTTTGGAAACTTTCTATTTTTGGAACCTTTCTATTTTAGGAAACCTGTTATTTTTGGAAAGTTGCTTATTATTACACAACAAGTATAATAATACAAGAAATACAAGTAATATTTAATCAGAATATCCAGAATAAATGATAAACATAACATAACGATAAAATCAGTAAAACAAGACATGAACATATAAAACAAGCTAAAACATGATATAAAACCAGTTACGTACTCAGTAATTAGAATACTTATACATGTATCCTATGTATGTAGCATTAGTGAGATCGAAGTAGGACTCTCTTCCGTTCGTCTTCTTCGTTCACTAGACTTAAGGTACGGATTCTGTAACACCCCATTTTGATAAATGGAATGTCACGCGTAATTATGGCGTGTCATCAAAGCATGCAAGGTAATATGTAGTAAAACATACATGATCATAGGGTAAACCGGAATCAAACATCGGTTCCCAAACATAAGCCCAAAACATAATAAAGTAAATGAAATGAATGAAAGACTTAAACAAGCATAAACATATGAAGGCAAAAGGAGAAGAAGTCTATGGCAGCTTCCATCCTATGCATTTCCTCCAAAATGCTCGAGTTTGTCCTTGGGTACCTACCGTTTTGGGACATGGAAAGGAAAGTAACGGCTGAGCATAACGCTCAGTGCACGGATATACAAGCATGAAATGAATAATATAAGCATGAAAAACATATAGCAGCGGAAATGTATATGTCCTGGAAAACCTGGTTATATCTTAGTAAAACTGGTTTTATAGTTTGAAAAGCCTTATGTTTATCTTGTAAAAACTGTTTAACATATTTTACCGTTAACCAATATAGGTCATGAAATATCTACGTGCATGAATACTTGGAGGGGTGACCTCGTCATTCAAATTAGAGGGGCTGCCTCTAATTTAATATACTAGTTTTGGGTAGGAGGGATCAACTCCTTGTGAAGGATGCAAGGCACACACCACATTCACACTGAGTAATCTGCTGAAAACACGTAACTAGGATGCACTCATACGCCCCACCTGATAATATAATAAATGGACAAAAGTTGAAAGGGACGCCACGAGCTATCACTCCGCCGTGGTGAAGTCATAACACCAGTGCCTCTAGTGTTATGGGTATGGTACCTCCATAACTAGGTGAAAATGGTCATGCATGTATATGGCTTTAGGTATTCTACTTAAACATATGTAATCAAAAACATATAAAACATATACTAGGGATAAGAGTTGGCTGCATACGGGGAATCCTAATAAGGAAAGAATGTCCATACTGAAAGGACGGAGAGTCTGTACCTTATGTCCAGTGAACGAAAAAGACGAACGGAAGAGAGTCCTACTTCAGTATCACTAATGCTACATAAATACATACGTGTATAAGTAACTGATTACTGAGTACGTAACTGGTTTTATATCATGTCTTAGCTTGTTTTATATGTTCATGTCATGTTTTACTGATTTAAGCTTAATACTGTGTTTCTCATATATTCTGTCTATTATGATTAAGTATTACTTGTATTTCATGTATTATTATACTTGTTGTGTAATAATAAGTGACTTTCTAAAAATAGCTGGTTTCCTAAAATAGAAAGTTTCCAAAAATAGAAAGTTGCCAAAAATAGAAAGTTTCCAAAAATAGAAAGTTTCCAAAAATAGAAAGTTTTTAAAAATAGAAAGTTTCCAAAAATAGAAAGTTTCCAAAAATAGAAAGTTTCCAAAGATAGAATTACTGCTTAAAATAGATAAGTTCCTAAAAATAGACAGTTTCCATAAATAGATTAGATGCCTTAATTAAATAAGTTTCTAAAAATAGAAAGTTTCCATAATTAGATATAAGCTGGATAATTAAGCTAATTATATAAGCTTAAGTGTTTACTGATTATTATTCTATGTCATGTGATTATATAGTATAGTTTATTAATTATTACATGTAAATTTAAGAAACATAGGTTAAAGTATTTAATTAAATAACATGATTTTAATTAAATAAGGTAAAATACTTAGGTTAAAACATGTATTATTATCTATAAATAATATAACCTAAGTCATGTAAATTAATTAATTATAGTCATGGTTTTAATAATTAATTAATTATATAGTCTAATTAAATAATAAATACTTAGGTTAAAATTCATATGAATTAATAATTAAATTAATAACCTAAGTCATGTAAATTAAATAAATCATGTTCATGCTTTTAATTAATTTAATTTAAGTCTTAAAAAAATAACATAACTTGTAACAATCAATAGCCTTGAAAAAAAAATGATTCATGACCCTTGATTAAAACCCATGAACCGGACCCGTAACCATCACCATACCCCGACCGAGGTCGGGGTTTCTTGCCCTTGCTGCTGCCGTGACACAACCACCACCAAACCGAGACCTTAAGGTCTCGATGGTGTGAAAATAAGCCAAGCTGAGACCCCCTTGGGGCTCGGTTAGGCGTCGGCTAGACAACAAATACCCCTAAACCCTTCATTGATTTAAACCCCATGATTAGAACATGTTTATATTACTTGTTTTTAATTAGTTTATTAAAAACATCATGATTTTATGTGATTATATAAATCAAAACATAAAAAGAAAAGATTAAAGGTTATGCTGTTTACGTGAAATCAAGAAGGATGAACACACACGATTCCTTGTAATGATTCCAAGATCAAAATCAAACTGAATCACACTTTGGTGATGCTAAAACCCAGGGCCAAAAAGGAGCAAAGAAAATAAAAGCTAGGGTTTTCTTGTTTTCTAAAATTTGTGATAAATGACACATGTTTTTCCTAAATTCCCTAGTTAGTAAAAATTACATGGGCTAAGCCTATGTTTCTTGTGTAGCCGCGGGTAGGGGGGCCCACATGGGGTAACCCGTACCTTTTTCCGTGTCTAAAATAATAGTGTGTTCTTGTGTGTTCTCGTGTTCGTAATTTACGTGTTCTAATTAGTTATCGATCGTGACTTAATATATTTATTCGTGTTCGTAATAAATATATATACATACGTAATATTAGTTCGTGATTAAATTACGTTCATGATTTCATGTTCGTATGTTCGTAATTATAATTATTATTGGAATAATTATCGTGCATTAATACGTAATAAATACTTATCGTGTTATAACACATACGTAATACTTGTAATTCTTGTACGTGAAACGTAAACATGTTATAAAAGGAAAGTTCTAATCATGTACGTACTATCGTAAGGGTACTATTCATGGTAAAAGCATGCGGGTTTTATAACTCTTCCCCACTAAAAAGAATAATTCGTCCCCGAAATATAGATAAAGTAAACTTCAGAGAACATACCCGAATCAACTGAGAGGGTATGAAAGATAGAAGGACATGGAGATGATATGGTAGAAAGGAACATGGAACGTGACACGTCTTGAAGGACATGGAACGTGACGTGACTGAAGGACATATCTAATCAATAAGAGAAAAACGGATAAGAAGTCCGGATGAACTTGTCCACTTCCACGTGGCTTCCCTCCTGGAACGGTTCCTTCACAAGATCTTGACACAATGATAATCTTGGTCCTCCTGACCTTGACTTGAAAACACGTGAAGTTCATTTTCATCTACGTAAGATAGATCCCCTGAATTTGATCGAGGGAATAAAAATCAACATGCAAGGATACTGAAACGTTATGGTGCAAAACAATCGAACTTAACTGATAATTATCAAAAATGTGCGAGACATATTGAAACGTAGTACGTGAAAAAATTTAAACATGGTACGTGAAAAATTTTGAACGTGATACGTTGAGATATGGTGATTGTAGTATGCGCAACATATCCTGATCCATGATACGTGTAACATATCGTGAACGTGATATGAGGAACGTGGAATGAACATGACATGTGAAACATATCGTGAACATGCAATACGGCGGCGGTATCGCCAAATGCCATTAGGTGAGACGTGGATTGTGACGTGAAACGTCTATCTGAGGATAGGGAGTTACACTAAGCTTGAGTCTGGTCTCACCAGTTCTTGCAAAACTTCCCAGAACGAAGATGAACGTAAAATCGTAATCTAATATACGATCATGAACGTGAATAGTGTCATGAACGTGAGTGTGAAAGGAAATCGTGAAATTAGAACAAGGACGTGGACGTAAATAAGGAGCACAAATGCGAACCTTAGTCTGACCCGATAGCTGACGGATTACCAAGTGATCCGATGAGCCTTGGTTGGAATGTGTCCGATCAATCTGTTGGTTCTGACATCTGTACGGATGTAAGGATTCTACAGACTTGATCAAACTTGTTGGTAATAACCCACATATCATCTTGTTTCTTCTGACTTTGCGTTAATCTGGTAACCAAAATCCGTGGGGATCTTGTCCCATTTTTGTTCACAATTCTAATGATGGAAACCATTTTAGTCCGTTGGTGTTCTATCTTAGCCCGTTGGTATGTCAGGTACTTAGATATGAACGTAACTTTATCTTTCTTCGTAGAAACTTGATACGTAGAAATTTGCGGAACTATAAGTCTCCGAAATTAGACTTCTCTTAGTGTAGGATTTTCTTGGAACACCCAACGTAGTGTAGGGTTCTCTCCTTTATACATAAGCTGATTCATGGTAAGGTTAATCGTGAGAATACACGTGATTCAGCGTGTCATTGTAATCAACCAAAATTTAGAATGGAAAATTTCAGGGTGAAATTTCTCTTGTCATAGAATTTGCAACATAGTGCAGATATGGTATTCCTGTTCTTCCCTAGACTTAGAGAAAATTAAGTTAATCTCAATGAAGACACTGATGAATTTGCTCATGAGTTCATGGAAACTCATTCTTGTAATGTTGATGGAGCATTGATGAGACTAATTCAAAATCATAAATCTAGCATGACCGAGTCGTGTACGAATAGCAGTCATGGACATGTCCTGCTCTTTCACTCGTCACTGTTGGCAGCATGATCATGAATCCGATCTTGGAAAAATGCTTAACACCCTAAATGAATCCGATCTTGTCAATACGTGGAGGAGAAAAACGGTTATGAATGGTGATTTGTTTAAAATCGACGGTAGTCGACACATAATCTCATGTTACCGTCCTTCTTCTTGAAGGTTCTTCTGGAGTATATGGGAAGGTTTTGGAATAATCCGCTGGTTATGCGTAAAAGGACTTCAGTGGTCGTGTCTTAACTGACAGCTAGAAAATTTAGCAGTCAAGGCTAACAAAGCACATGCTTGTAAGCATAGATAATTTGTACAGATTTTCCTAATGGAAATCAAGCTTAATGTATTCAGGAGCTTGGACATTACTGTACATGATCATGAATCGTATCATGGTGTGTTGTTCATAGTCCATAATTAGGGTGAAATTCCACTCGCATCTGACCGAGGTAATGCGTTAGCAGTTTGAACCTTATCATTAGGCTGAAGAAAAACCTTCGTATACATGGAGAATACGAATGGCATCCTTTATGGTTATGAATATATGAAATACGGGTGCAAGAGATGAAAGTGTCGTCGAGCAATCGTGACAGATCTTACTGATACGCCGTTGATGGTACTGAAATTCTTGTGGCCCGATTAATACATGGCACAACAAAATGGATATACCCTTGGATGGTACCCTGAATTTCTTGGAAATGTTTCATAATTGGACGTGAGTCATGTGTCTTGACTTGTGTCTTGGGAAATGTAAGCATGACATGTGTCTTGACTGGTGTCTTGACATGTCTCTTCAGAAAGTATACATGAGACATGTGTCTTGACTGATGTCTTGCATGTGTCTCGAGATGTGAAACAAATAGAACTACAAATATTAGGTTATCATGCCAAAATTGGCGGATCGGTTGGACCACTGATCCTTTGTATTTCTGATCACGTCCGCGGCCGGAGCTTCGGTTGCGATTACTAGGATAGTTACTGTTGTAGTAGTGGTTACTATCGTCTTGTCTGTCAGTTCCATGACGGTCATTCTCATGACTGTGATTCATGTAACTATTCAGATGAGTGGCTGGCTGGTACCGGTTGCACTCATATGACTGAAACGACAACTGAATGACGTGTGACATGTAACTAAGAATTAGGGACAATGATTGATGAAAATCGTCTGATGGTGAAGCATCTTCTCGTCCAATTGCTTGCTCCAACGCTTTTGTCTTCGTCTCGTAGGATCTCCAGGTTGTGAACAACATCTGCATCTCGTAGCGTCTCCAAACATCAGCAGCATCAACCTTTTGTAACATCTCCAAGCTATGAGCGGCATCAACAATTTGTGGAGTATCAGCAAGTGGAAATACGCACATGGGATAAGGTACATGGAGTACACATGGAATGCACATGAAATGATCCGTATGGGGTCGATCATCTGACATGATTTTAAAGGAAAATAACTAGTTAAACGGTTAAAAAGACCATCATGATAACCTGGCAATGCCAGTATATACCTCATTATGGTTTCATAGAGAAACGCTAACGTGTGGTTAAACGAATTTCACGATGATTTTCCTAAAAGCATGATTAATGAAAACCAACCATGACTATCATGAAAGCAGAATTTACCCGAATTCCAACAGTGTCTTACATGAAAGCAAAAACAACAATAGAGACGTAAGACATAATCACGTGAAGACAAAGTCATTATGAAGAAACATGGAATAAACAACATGAAGGAGTGTATAACATAATCAGCATGAAACTGAAGTTAACCATGACAGTATGAAAACATACTTGACATAAAAACATAGTAACTTATGAGGGGACATGAAAAAAATTATGCCAATAAATCATGAGAAAAATTTTATGCATGAAAAACAGTGCATGAATGCATGATGTAGTTTATAAAAACCTTTATATGTGTGAGGGGACACTTATGGGTTGGTCCCAAAACAAAAGACATGGCGAGGGGACGCCAATGGGTCGGTCCCAAAGTTAAAAGTTTCGATAAAAGAACATGCGACTAAATAGGGCCAGTCCTGTACCAACCATTACTTAGTCATAATTCCTGCAACAAGAATACATGAAACATAAATAAGTGAAAATCATTTGTCAAAACTTATTAGAAAAAAAAAATTTATGTGACCAATTATGAACTACTGGGTTCAGTCCACATAGTCATAGTTCACGAGGAACGTCACGCATGAAACGATGACACATAACTAAATATGAATGACGGTTGTCCATCCATATCAGTAAAACAATATCGATGAAAACATCAAGGTTAAAACATCAAGGTGCTGAAAACATCATGGTTAAAACAATAATGTGCTGAAAACATCAATTCGTGGAATAACAAGCGTTGCTTAGGTAGCTCCTGGTGACCACCCACTAGTCACAGGTCAAGTTTTAGAGCCTACAAGTCGAATCCTTGGGCTCTGATACCATATTTGTAACACCCCATTTTGCTAAATGGAATGTCACGCGTAATTATGGCGTGTCATCAAAGCATGCAAGGTAATATCTAGTAAAACATACATGACCATAGGGTAAACCGAAATCAAACATCGGTTCCCAAACATAAGCCCAAAACATAATAAAGTAAATGAAATGAATGAAAGAATTAAACAAGCATAAATATATGAAGGCAAAAGGAGAAGAAGTCTATGGCAGCTTCCATCTTATGCATGTCCTCCAAAATGCTTGAGTCTGTCCTTGGGTACCTGCCGTTTTGGGACATGGAAAGGAAAGTAACGGCTGATCATAACGCTCAGTGCACGGATATACAAGCATGAAATGAATAATATAAGCATGAATAACATATAGCAGCGGAAATGTATATGTCTTGGAAAACCTGGTTATATCTTAGTAAAACTGGTTTTATAGTTTGAAAAGCCTTATGTTTATCTTGTAAAAACTGTTTAACATATTTTACCGTTAGCCAATATAGGTCATGAAATATCAACCTGCATGAATACTTGGAGGGGTGACCTCGTCATGCAAATTATAGGGGCTGCCTCTAATTTAATATACTGGTTTTGGGTAGCAGGGATCAACTCCTTGTGAAGGATGCAAGGCATACACCACATTCACACTGAGTAATCTGCTGAAAACATGTAACTAGGATGCACCCATACGCCCCACCTGATAATATAATAAATGGCCAAAAGCTGAAAGGGACGCCATGAGCTATCACTCCGCCGTGGTGAAGTCATAACACTAGTGCCTCTAGTGTTATGGTTATGGTACCTCCATAACTAGGTGAAACTGGTCATACATGTATATGGCTTTAGGTATTCTACTTAAACATAAGCAATCAAAAACATATAAAACATATACTAGGGAAAATAGTTGGCTGCATACGGGGAATCCTAATAAGGAAAGAATGTCCATACTGAAAGGACGGAGAATCCGTACCTTATGTCCAGTGAACGAAGAAGACGAACCGAAGAGAGTCCTACTTCAGTATCACTAATGCTACATAAATAAATACGTGTATAAGTATCTGATTACTGAGTACGTAACTGGTTTTATATCATGTCTTAGCTTGTTTTATATGTTCATGTCATGTTTTACTGATTTAAGCTTAATACTGTGTTTCTCATATATTCTGTCTATTCTGATTAAGTATTACTTGTATTTCATGTATTATTATACTTGTTGTGTAATAATAAGTGAATTTCTAATAATAGCAGGTTTCCTAAAATAGAAAGTTTCCAAAAATAGAAAGTTACCAAAAATAGAAAGTTTCAAAAAATAGAAAATTTCCAAAATAGGAAGTTTCCAAAAATAGAAAGTTTCCAAAAATAAAAAGTTTCCAAAGATAGAATTACTGCTTAATATAGATAAGTTCCTAAAAATAGACAGTTTCCATAAATAGATTAGCTGCCTTAATTTAATAAGTTTCTAAAAATAGAAAGTTTCCATAATTAGATATAAGCTGGATAATTAAGCTAATTATATAAGCTTAAGTGTTTACTGATTATTATTCTATGTCATGTGATTATATAGTTTAGTTTATTAATTATTACATGTAAATTTAATAAACATAGGTTAAAGTATTTAATTAAATAACATGATTTTAATTAAATAAGGTAAAATACTTAGGTTAAAACATGTATTATTATCTATAAATAATATAACCTAAGTCATGTAAATTAATTAATTATAGTCATGGTTTTAATAATTAATTAATTATATAGTCTAATTGAATAATAAATACTTAGGTTAAAATTCATGAATTAATAATTAATTAATAACCTAAGTCATGTAAATTAAATTAATCATGTTCATGCTTTTAATTATTTTAATTTAAGTCTTAAAAAAATAACATAACTTGTAAAAATCATAAGCCTTGAAAAAAAATGATTCATGACCCTTTATTAAAACCCATGAACCGGACCTGTAACCATCACCATACCCCGACCGAGGTCGGGGTTTCTTGCCCTTGCTGTTGCCATGACACAACCACCACCAAACCGAGACCTTAAGGTATCGATGGTGTGAAAATAAGCCAAGCCGAGACCCCCTTGGGGCTCGGTTAGGCGTCGGCTAGACAACAAACACCCCTAAACCCTTCATTGATTTAAACCGCATGATTAGAACATGTTTATATTACTTGTTTTTAATTAGTTTATTAAAAACATCATGATTTTATGTGATTATATAAATCAAAACATAAAAAGAAAAGATTAAAGGTTATATTGTTTACGTGAAATCAAGAAGGATGAACACACACGATTCCTTGTAATAATTCCAAGATCAAAATCAAACTGAATCACCCTTTGGTGATGCTAAAACCCGGGGCCAAAAAGGAGCAAAGAAAATAAAAGCTAGGGTTTTCTTGTTTTCTAAAATTTGTGATAAATGACACATGTTTTTCCTAAATTCCCTAGTTAGTAAAAATTACATGGGCTAAGCCCATGCTTCTTGTGTAGCCGCGGGTAGGGGGCCCCACATGGGGTAACCCGTACCTTTTTCCGTGTCTAAAATAATAGTGTGTTCTCGTGTTCGTAATTTACATGTTCTAATTAGTTATCGATCGTGACTTAATATATTTATTCGTGTTCGTAATAAATATATATACATACGTAATATTAGTTCGTGATTAAATTACGTTCATGATTTCATGTTCGTATGTTCGTGATTATAATTATTATTGGAATAATTATCGTGCATTAATACGTAATAAATACTTATCGTGTTATAACACGTACGTAATACCAGTAATTCTTGTACGTGAAACGTAAACATGTTATAAAAGGAAAGTTCTAATCATGTACGTACTATCGTAAGGGTACTATTCATGGTAAAAGCATGCGGGTTTACAGATTATCCATCCTTTCAGTATGGACATTCTTCCTTATTAGGATTTCTCGTATGCAGCCTACTGTTTTCCCTAGTATATGTTTTATATGTTTTTGAATTGCTTATATTTAATTAGATACCTAAAGCCATATACATGCATGACTAGTTTCACCTAGTTATGGAGGTACCATAACCATAACACTGGAGGCACCAGTGTTATGACTCCACCACGAGGGAGTGATAGCTCGTAGCGTCCCTTCAGCTTTTGGCCATATTATTATTATTATCATGTGGGGCGTATGGGTGCATCCTAGTTTACATGTTCTCAGCAGATTATTCAGGCGAATGTGGTGTGTGCCTTGCATCTTTCACAAGGAGTTGATCCCTCCTACCCAAACAGTACATTAAATTAGAGGCAGCCCCTCTAATTTTTATGACGAGGTCACCCCTCCAAGTATTCATGCACGTTGATATTTCATCACCTATATTCGCTAATGGGTAACATGTTAAACAAATTTTATAAGATAAACATAAGGCTTTTCAAACTATAAAACCAGTTTTATGAACATGTTCCAGGTTTTCCAGGACTTAATCAATTTCGCTGCTATATGTTTTACATGCTTATATTATTCATTCCATGCTTGTATATACGTGCATTGAGCGTTTTGCTCAGCCGTTACTTTTCTTTCCATGTCCCAAAATGGCAGGTACCCACGGACAGACTCGAGCATTTGGAGGACGTGCATAGGATGGAAGCTTCCATAGACTTCTTTTCCTTTTGTCTTCATATATTTATGCTTGTGTAGTCTTTGTTCATTTCATTTACTTTAGTTATGTTTTGGGATTATGTTTGGGAACTGATGTTTGATTCCCGTTTTCCCTATGGTCATGTATGTTTAGTACATATTACCTTGCATGCTCTGATGACACGCCATAATTACGCGTAACGGTCCACTTATCAAAGTGGGGTGTTACACTGCCAATAGTACTTTCATTTGAATAAGTGGCTTTTCCCAACTCACAACATCAAGTCAAAACATAGTTAACGGTTCATGAAATTAGGGTCTTTGGCAACAAGGTACTCAATACAATTCAAGGAAACATAGGCAACATTCGGGTCCAAACAATTAATCATGACTTGTGTTCATTTCCTTTCAAATAGCATGTATCCCTCTCACGGGTAATAAATCATTTAGTAGCTAGCATGAAAAGCGAGGCTACAGACTTACCTTAGTATAAGAGACCTAGCGAGATGATCGTCGATGATAGATGATGCCCTTCAAACACAAGAACCGTAAACTATCAAATAAGGGGCGTTCATTAATAATATACTCGACAAACTCGAAAGAAAACGATACAAGTGATACTATTATACTCTTCTACATATTTACTTTATTACTCTATACTTTCGATAAATATCCGTCGGCACATACCAAATGTACTAGCTCATTTACCCCACTTAAACACGTCAAAAGTTTATGAAACGACTCGAGTAACTCACTTACTATCTATAGAAAGTCCTCCAAAAAGTTTATCAAAAGATTTTACTTCTAAGACTCCCTGCCTAACACATCTTTGAACTACACAAACCGGACAGTTTCACGTCATCGACTCATAGAACCATTTTAACTTCTATAAATGACTCCATTTACAATACCGACACTTAGGTTTGAAAATAGACTCACAATCTAGGGCTTACACTTTTATATCAGTCCTTGACTCATTTAAAAACTCATTCTATAGTCCCCGAGATTCGATCCAAATATCGACAACAACTACATATTGTGCCGATACTCGTCTCTCGGTACACAAATAATCAAACTATCATAACTTCTCGCTCGTTTGGAGTTAGAAGCTCTACTTTATTCCAAAATGAAAATCAAAATCTACATAACTCTATCTAATTAGTTTAACCATTTTCAAAACATAAGGCATCTAATAACAGCCTTGTACCCACTGCCCTAAATTACCCTTTAAAATCTTACATGAAATCATACTTTTGATCAAATTGAGCCATTTTATCATCATCCTAAGCCCCTAATAACAACATATCCTAACCCTAACACTTGTATCAATCTTCAAATCAAAAACCCAAAAATCAAAAACAAGTTTTTAGCAAAAACAACATGATCATCACTTGATCATCATCAAATAACACATGCATGATCATCTATCTAACCTACCAACCCTAATTCTTAACCAAAATTTCAAATTCAAATTAGTACCAATGGAATCTCCTTCAAATTCTAAGATAGGATCTTGTTTTATTTTATCTTAGATCAAAGTAAATTTTGAAAGAAAAATGTGTTTAGGAGGTGGTGTAGGTGACGGCTAAAAAAAGAAAGAGGAGGAGGGTGATGATTTTTGTGTACACTTGTTATATATGTGAAAAGTTGGTGAAAAATGGCCTTTTATATGGTGGTCCAAGGCCCTCTTTTGCCAATTTGGGATAGTTGTGGTTCAAAATGAAAATAGTTAGCTAAAAAGCGGGAAATTACTATTAGTCAATTTTGAAAATATTCACGAGACTCGGGTTTCATAAAAATACTTCTCAAAAGTTAAAACTTATCTCAAATATAATAATATCGTCTCCCGACTCGACTTAACATGTCAATAAAAAGAAAACATCGAAAACGACAAACATCGAACAATCGACAAATATTGGGCATCCATCGACATCACATTTGCTAATACTCCTTATACTTATTAAAGATAAAATATAAGTCTCCTAACATCGGTTTAAACTTGAACCTTCAAAAACAAAAATCATTCAAGCTCATCAAAAATTTCAAAAAATAGTCGTAAAATAAGATTAGGCAATGACCTCGGTTTTAGGTTATCACAGCCTCAAGATTGCGTACACCCATACGGGCTGCGATCCATAGGCCTGCTGTGAGTTCCTCATATTCTGCTTCATTGTTTGTTGTTGTGAACTCAAAACGTTGTGCGTACGTGAATTCCATACCTTCGGGGTTGGTGAGAATAAGGCATGCGCCAAATCCGTCTGTGCAGGAGGATCCATCCATGAATAAGATCCATGGGTCTTGCTCGCCCTCCTCCTGTATAGATGTATGTTCACCTTCTTCTGGCTTTTCAATGATGAAGTGTGGTAGAATTTGTCCTTTGACAGCGTTACGCGGTCTGTACATAATGTTGTGTTCTCCTAGTATAACGCTCCACTTCTGTAATCTACCTGCAATGTCTGGATTTGATATTATTTGCTTTATTGGCTGGTCCGTAATGACCGCTATTGGATGAGCTTGAAAATATCGTCGTAGCCTTTTTGCTGCGAATACCAGTGCTAATACCAATTTCTCCATTGGTGTATAATTAAATTATGAGATTTGTAAGGCTCTGCTTATGAAATATACTGGTGTCTGCACGTTCTCTCTATCTGTCATTAGCATTGCGCTGATTGCTCCATGCGTAGCCAAAAGCTACACTATCAATTTGTTCTTTCGGCCGAGGTGCCACAAACGTGGGTTGCGAAGCTAAATGTCTCTTTAGCTCTTCGAAGGAATTTTTTTGCTTCCTTTGTCCAATTGAAGTCTCCCTTTTTATGCACTTCTTGAGTGTTTTGAATAAGGGGAGTGACTTCTCTGCTGATTTGGACAGAAACCTGTTTATTCAGCTAGGTTTTTGTTTAGCGATTGCACTTCCTTTTTGTCCTTAGGCTTTGGAGTTGTATGACCGCATCTGTCTTATCTGGACAAGGTTTGATGCCATTAGGCTCTATCATGTATCCTAGGAGCATACCGTTCGTGGCTCCGAATGTGCATTTTTTCGGATTTAACTTCATGTTTATTTTCCTAAGCGCGGAGAAGGTTTCCTCTATATCACGGATGAGTTCCTCCTTAGTGTGACTTTTTATGACCAGGTCATCAACATACACCTCCAAGTTACGCCCAATCTGACTGTCGGACTCCTTGTCCACCAGTCGTTGGTACGTAGCACCCGCGTTCTTGAGTTCGAATGGCATTTTTGTGTAGCAGTATACATCTTGGTTGGTGTGGAATGTTGTCTTCTCCTCGTCTTGTTCTGCCATTTATATCTAGTGGTATCCCTTATATACGTCCAAAAATCATTTGAAGGGATATCCGCACAGTGATTCTACTTTCCAGCAATCCTGAGGACAAGCTTTATTAAGATCTGTGAAATCAACACACATGCGCCAACTGCCATCGTGCTTCTTGACCATCATCGGATTAAAAATCCAGTCATGGTAGTAGACTTATCACATGATACATGCGTCTACCAGTTTTTTTATTTCATCTAGTATTCCTTTACTGCGTTCTGGAGCTTGTCCCCTTTTTTGTCTAACCGGTGTATATCCTTCGTGGATCTGTAAACTGTGCTCGGCTATTGATCGAGGTACGCCAGTCATATCTTTTGGTTCCCATGCAAAAATTTCCAAGTTACCCTTTAAAAGTTGGCACATGTCTGACTTTCCTTTGTCGGATAATGTTCCCCCAATTGTTATCTCATGATCTGGGTACTCTGGGTGAATTGCCACCTTTAAATTTGGTGGTGAACTTACTTTTGGCTCTGCCGTCACTCGTGGTGGTTCTGTAATTATGTTACATTCCGTTAGTGGTACGGGTATATTGAAGATCGTAACTATTCCTCCTTCCACTGGGAACATCATCATGCCATGGGTCGTAGAAGGTACTGCTCGCATTGCTAAGATGGCGGGTCACCCAATAATCCCGTTGTACTGCGATGGGGATCGTATTATCAGAAAATTCATTGAGACTTTCTTCGAATGCTCGTCATTTCCTATCTTTACTACTAGCTTTAAATGGCCCAAAGGCCATACCGCTTCTCCGCTGAAGCCAATGAGTGGTGACGTCGCAGGTACCATTTGGTTCCTTATCTATGGGCTTAGTTTTAAAAAACAATGCTCATACATGATTTCCGCTGATGAACCGCCGTCCACGTACATGCGATGAATGCTATGATCGACAATGTTTACTTCTATTACTAATGGGCCCTCTGCTATGGTGTTCACACTGAGGGGGGGGGGAGATGTCTCTTCCTCTAGAGAACATTAGGCTCACCTTTTGCTTAGTTCTTCTTTGTCATGTTTGTACCATGTAGACAGTTGCAAATGTATCATTTGGCTTTTGTTTCCCGCCTTCTAAGGCCTCTTTGACGAGGTGCTTCAGCTTTCCCGCCTGCACCAAGCTTTCAATGTGCTTTTGTAGCTGAATACACTCGTTGGTGGCATGTCCCTTTTCTCCATGGTATTCGCAGTATCTATTGCCTATGCATCTTTCCACTGGAGTGACCATTGGTAGTGGTCTTGGGAAGTTTGCTCCTTCTGATGCGAGGATCTCTCTTGAGGTTAGCTTAAGTGGCGTGAATTGAAAGCAGCCGCTACGCCCTTCTTTTTGGATTCCTTGATATTTAGGATCCCGGGCTCCACCTCGTGTATTAGTTTGCTTATAGGGAATATCGCGGGATCTATAGCTGGAAGTATTTTGCATGGCTTCCGTGGCAGCTGATTCTCCCTGTATGAAGGATCTCACCTTTCGTATTACCCCATCGAACGTCTCTGGTGTTATCTCGTTCAATTTTCGTATTAAATATTTGTCAGTTATTCCTACAATAAATCAAGATACCTTCAAGTTCTCTGGGCATTCTTTTATCTAGAGGCATTCGTTTTTTAAGCGCTCTAAGAAGTCTTCTGGGTATTCATCCTGGTTTTGTTTGACTCTTGCTAGTGATACAGCGCTCCTGCCGTACCTTTTTTGTTGGACATAGTTTATTTTGAATGCTTTCCGTAATACTTCGAATCCATTTATTGTTCACGGCGGGAGTCTGTCAAACCAGTTCCGCGTGTTTCCTACAAGTGTAGAGTTGAACATATTACACCATATAGGTTCGGTCCATTGCTCAATTCCTGCTTGTGATTCAAAGACTTTCAGGTGGTCTTCTGGATCTGTTGTGCCATCATATGTTTTGACATTCGTTGGCATGCGATGCTTTGTTGTATCAGGATAATACTGTATATTACTTGTGAAAGCGTTTTTTCTTGCCCTTCTCCATGGTTGCGAGAATTCTTGATCTTTTTATTTGTGTGAATGGAAAGCTCGCTCTTTCCCTTCTGAGCTTTCTGGGGAGGAATATCTGC
Source organism: Glebionis coronaria (assembly GCA_025667525.1). Classification (NCBI taxonomy): domain Eukaryota; kingdom Viridiplantae; phylum Streptophyta; class Magnoliopsida; order Asterales; family Asteraceae; genus Glebionis; species Glebionis coronaria. The sequence goes on from JANFOE010000272.1 coordinate 40,012, forward strand.
GCCCATGTTCTATATGATGACTTATTTTTACTCTGAATTTAATGAGTCATTGTCTGAGGATTGATAGCGTCCTGCGCGCCTTTTTACTTTTATGACCTGTTGGTCCTTCATGTATATAATGGCGAGTGGGAGCAGAGCTTGTAAGTTGTTTGCTACATATTCTTCAATCACGCGCGCATCTGTAGTAATTACTTGCTCACTTTCCTCGGATGTAAGGGGTAGCTTTCGTTTATCTTTTGTTGGGAGGAGGCTGAGTTGATCTCCGTTCTACATCGCTTTCCTCTATGGCAGGTAGAGGAGTTGAGAATGGCGAGCTTGCTCCTCGGATATGACAACCCTTGAAATTTACAAGTGTAATATATGCTATGATTGAATAGGAGTGGAAAAGCCACTAGAAATTTTTACTTTTTGTGTATTACTTGGTAGAATAAACTGCTTCTCACACCATAAAATATTATAACCACACATTCCTATAATGATGAAAGACACAAGTCTAAAGTTATAACAGAGATCTAATAAGTTCAATATTAATAAGAACATCTCAAATGTAACCATGATGCCCTAAATTCCCTTAGAAACCCTAGAATTCCTATAAATAAATTGTAAACTCAAGAATGTTAAACCATGAATGAAGAACACTTATGAATGAGTTATTATGGAACATAAGCAAGTTATAAAGTATACTCTAAGGACATAATAATACCTAAGAATGGCAAGGAAAAACCATACAAAGCTAAATACAAGTAATTGTACATAATAGTCTAGATCACCTCCAAGAAACCTTGATAAACAATATTTCAAGGAATGTAATTACATAAAATATATGTAATATTATAAAAAACAATGTACTAATTACAATCTATCATATAAAGGAAAGTTAATTGATCCCAAATTACTAATATTCACTAATCCAAGGCTAATTACAAGTTAAGACCTAGTAACCAAGATTAGCATATAAAATCCATTATACATTGAATTAGAGTCTAATCTTTTACCACAAATTATAAAACTCAACTATATCATATTAAGATTATACATTCATTTCAAGTTATGTTACAAGTTCATAAAGCACAAGGTACAAGTTATCAAAGCATAGGATCGTAAGCTCCCTTAATCAACCCTAGAATATGATCAACCTATACAAACCCTTAAACCAAGAATGTAGAAACCATATAAGTCATAAAAATATCATATAATCCCTAGAATAAGTATACATAAGGATATAAACCCTAATTAACCAACTTAGAAAGTCATTAGGATTAATGACCTAAAAACTTTAATATTAAGAAATCTACATGGAATCACTACCTTCTCGTTTTGGACAAGTCTATAAATATTTATAGGACTTCATTAAGGTTATAAGATTATATTAAGACAATGTACAAGTACCATAATGCACAAGGTACAAGATTTCAATAGATGGCTTGTAAATTAGGTCAAAATAGGTATTTCACTCTTTAGACATGTTTACCTAAACTAAACTATTAAACCAAGTGTGAGAACTCAGTGGACACTTAAAACCAATTTATAGGACCTAAATTAAGTTTACATCAGTAGCCAATTGAAGGGTAAATCCATTTACTAAGATTTAACCCTAGATCATTAGAAAACCCTAATCTACAAATGTATACTTCCCATTTTCACATCAAACCTTTGTTAAACTTCAAACCATAGACCCAAATCTCTTAAATAGAATGTCTAAACCCTAATTAATCACTAATAATTTTCCCAAGTCCCTAATCACCAAAAACACAAACCATAAGTTACAAGCCCTAGTTTTAAAACCCGGTTTTCTATTTTCCCTCCAAAACTCATTTTCAAACCATTTCCCTCCATTACAAGTTTTAAAACTTGATACTTATGAATACTAGGATATTTTAGAAGGTCTACAAGCAGGTGGGTAAGCTCCTTTCTTTCTACACATCACCATTCTCATCCATTCCTTACCGAGATCCATTTTTGGCCACAAATGGGAGATTTGATCAAACTAGCTTATACACTCATCACCTAGACTTGCATAGAATTACATAGCTTCCCTTAGTCACTATCCTAACTATCTTACACGTCCTAGGCTAGAACTTGGAGGCTAAGTTTCCAAAATGGTATAAATAGAGGCGTATAGTCTTCATTTCAACTTGCACCCCGTTTCCTTTTTATCTCCTACCCATTCTTCATATCCACATCTATATACGTCTTTGGACATCCCCAAGTCCAGAAACTAGGTCAAGAAGGTATCCATTGAAGCTCTTGAAGCTTTGATAGCAAGTTATGTTCATAGGAAGCCATAAGGAGCCATTTTGGAGCTACCTAGGTAAAATCTATGTTAACCAAGCTTTGATCTTGTTATAATGCTTATTTATAGTTGTTATAATGTCAAAATTATGTTAGAAAGATAATCTAAAAGAAACTAACTCATTTCATCATTTTAATGAAAGTTATAAGTTAAAGATGTTTTAAAACCCTAGTTTTATAATTTACATAAAGTAATAAGCAAAAACCCTTTTCAAAAGCAATAATTTTGAAGAAATGTTTTTTTATGATTATAAATGTGTTCATACACTTTGTTTTCAAATCCTAGATAATTTGGATCATTTTTGAGCTTGTTATGTGATTTTTACAAGTTCAGGGACTAAAAATGTCATTTTTGAAACTATTTAACATTTTGGTACAAAAGTGTCATTTTGTGAAATTTAAAGATATAATAATATATGTTGGAATGTTTGAGGCCCTAAGGTTAAATACTGAAGGTTTAAATTGCAATTTATAAAACTATATACTTTATGGGTTAAAAGTGTAATTATACCAAAGTATAACCAAAAAGACTATTTTTGCCAACTTTGAAACTAAAGAATATTAATTATGATTATGAGGAAGTAATGCAAGTATCATTTTAGTAGAGAGCTTTGTACAAAGATGTTCCATCTCGATATTACGTTCTGACTGATTGGTTGGGTTTACGATTTAAAGTGCCCTCGCTCCTCAAACGTTTATAGAATGGCCTAGGAGTATGATGGCCTGAAAAATGGTGCCATATTTACAACCAAATAATAATCAGAGAAAATATAACCAAATGCTTAAAGAGATTGATCAAAAAATTAAAAACTTAATACCATACCAATTATGTTAAAATAGGTTGGTGTGGGATCACGTTCTTGTTTGTTAGCTCAACTTGATCTGTGTGACATAAACCCGACAAGATTACTGGACATAAGGTGAGTTCATAGCCTCACTAAAGTATACTACTTTCAAACAATGTCAATACCCGTGAGGGGGATATATGCTAAATTGGAATACAAGTATTTTTGGTATGCTTTCCAGATATGATTCATTGACACTATGTTTACTGCTGCCTATGAAAGTCCCTTTTTAATTGTGAACCACTAATCATTTATCAGAATGAGCGCTAATATCGTAAATAGTATTATTGGAGACTGACATCTCCTGTCTGGGAAAGTCGCACTTGCTAGCACCTCAATGGTCAAACAGGCATACTCTATTTTGCAAATAAGGATAGTTTGGTAGACTTCCTCATAAGGGCAAATTGTTGGTTCCTATGTCTAGTCGCGGTATAATAAGCTTAGTGCAATTGAATCATCTTATTATTCAAACTTACTAGCAAATAACAACGTAGATCAGGAAAAAGGATCTTGTATTCAAACTGATTTTAAAACCCATGAATTCACTCAACATTCGTGTTGACTTTAAGCATATATTTCAGGTATTGAAATTGATAGCAAGGAGCAGCGTACTAATGACGTGGAGAGATATAATATTGGAAGATTTTGTCATTCAACCCTATTTTTTAGATCCCGGGAACGTGTTATGTACAGTGTATGTACAGTTGTTTTATTGAAAATCTATGATTTTGAATGATAAATTTATAAAGAATAAATGAAGTTTATTTAAACACTCTTGTGAGCTGTTTTCTACTACTTTGCTTTCATATCATGAAGTAATACCCCTAGAAATATTATTCCGCTGCGTCAAGGTAAAATGGGGGTGTTATAGAGTGGCATCAGAGCTATAGTTATAGAGAACTAAGAGATTTAAAATCTTAACTATAACTGGTTTTCTTAAATAAAATTTCCAAGTAATGTCTCCGCATCAAAGATCGTGATGCTGCAAAAAGTTGTAAGTAACATTTAAGATTTCTAGTAATATTATTATGTGTTTAAATGACTGTATGTGTAAGTAATATAATGCTAGCTACTGACATAAGTGATTTTTTATTTTTACCGACGTCTTCAGAAGTATGTCTTCCTATTTTCATCCCATCGTTATATCTGATTCGGAAACAGAAAATCTTTACCTTTTGGATTTTCCTGAACCTTTAGTACTAGCCCTTTCTGCTAATAATAATAATCACCTTAACCCTTTATCACCAGAAAATAATCCCCAACCAAATAATGAAAATATACCTATTCCGCAGTACCAAATTCCTTCATCCCAAGCTTCCAATAATATCCCAAATAACCAAAACCTATTTGTGGAACAAATGGAGAATATGATCTATTATTTCAAAGAAGTGCCATAAAACCGTATTGAGGATTTAGAATATGAAGTCGAAAGGCGAAGGTGTGAACAAGAAATGATGCAAGAGGAAATAGAGAAATTAGAGAGTAATTTTGTAAGAGTAAGCAATGAGAATTATGAGTTACGTAATAAGCAAAGGATAAGTTAAGTGGAAATCACCTTAGGAAGAGCAAGAATGGCAGCAATGGAAAAACTTATCGAGGGTATTCAAGTTCGACACCAAAACAACATCAAAGCTCTCTTAGTAGAAATCAAGGATCCCAAGGAAAAAAATAGACCAACTTTTAAATATTTCAGCTTCCCAAAAAGCCTTGTAAATATTCTAGCTATCAGTCTTTACTTTTATGTAACAAAGAAGCTTATCTGTCCATCAGTAAAGCCGATTGTTAATAAAAAAAGTTTCTTTTTCATCTTTCCTTTATTTTCATATCATTCTAGAAAAGAGAAATACTTGAAAAGTATAAGTCGTTAAAAGAATTATAGCAAAATAAAGATATTATCTTAAACTAAAAAGCACTTCCCAAGTCTATTTGGTTAAAAGAGAGTATTAATCTAAATAAAGGATAAATAACGTAAGAAATCTAGGACAAGTTGCTAGTTGTGTGAGCCCTATAAACCTATTCCCTAAAACTTTTATGTTTCTAGATTTTTGGAAAATTTATGCTCGTAAAGCATTGTATGTATACACATATGACAAATGCTTAATAGACAAGTATATCTAAATTTCAAAAAAAAATCTTCTAATTTCAGAATGACACATTTAAGGACATCAGTATATTCTACCCTAACTCCTAAAAGACTTCAGCGAATAACTAACGATGAAGTAGCTACAGCCTTGAAAATACCAATCTTCAAAATAGTAAGGAATGCTAATCCAACGGACGACTATATAACTAGGCAGTTATATAAATTCTAAGGAAATGAAGATGTTATTGGTATTGCCCATTGGATTAAGAGGAAAGAAACAATTTTCTCCCAAAATAGTTGCAGTCTTTAGAAGCAACAGGTTGGGAAACCAAGAGAACGCTTGGCCTTTTCTTATCTTCTTCCCGCCCTAGGAGTAGGAGTAGCACAAAAAGAGGGATTAGCATTTTGGACCATAAACCACTAACGCCTTCCTCGTTGGGGCTCCGTGCACTGGGAAAAGGCTCTAGCGACGGGAGGCCGCTAGTTACAAAGCTCCAATAAGATATCGAGAGGGCTATCACAGTCAGGTGCGAAGTAATTAGTCCTATTTGTAAAGTAGCTCTATTCCTATTTAGGGAGTGAAGGCTCAAAATGGCTTGATGAACCGTTCCGTTCGCCCACGCACCGGTCGTTGAGGATCGCCAAGTAAAGCTTGCTATTGGTACCCTAACTAATGAAGCATTCTCATAGTAGAATTACTATACTCAACTTGTTGGTTTAGAAGAAGCCTATAAGACTAAGTAGTTAGATTTTAAGTGCCTCCTAATAACACGATATTATCCTTCAAAAGAAATCGAGAAATTGAAAAGGGAATTTTGCAACCTAGTAACACAAGGAATTGATCTCAAATCCTATTTGAGAAAATTTCAAGAGTTAGCAGAATTGTATCCTATCACTAATTCGCAAAGGATGATGAAGGCTTTTATCAAAGGATTTTCCCAAAGATTCAGAAGGATGATTACTATTTCTAAACCCCATAGTTTAGAAGAAGCCATTAAGATTTCTCAGAAATTAAAGGATCATGTAATCAAGCACAATCCTGTGCACGAATCCAACACCCTTAAACATAAATTTATCAAAGAATAAGAAGAATTTGTTGAAACTAAACCCAATCCCTTAAACTTTACCTATGATCCCTATTTTCCCTACCTATATTACCCAAATACTAACCTAGTTAACCCTTCCAACCCAATAAGATACGATGACTATGCTAGACACATTCTCTAATGTATAAAGTGTCTATTACATCACACTGGAAACTGCATAACAAAGTGCCAGAACTGCTTCAAAATGGGTCATCAAACACGTTACTGTTGGAGCAAGGAAAATTTCTAGATTTTCCTAAGACTTTTGTACTTTGTAAATAAATAAGTGTGTTAAACATACGTGAGCATTATCAATAAAAATCTATGAAATTTTTTATTTCATTTTCTAAGTGTTATTTTACTTCACTATCTGGCAGAATAATTCATTTGTGTTATATGTACTTAGAATTATTTGATTATCTTTGGACTAAATATTCAACTTATATCTTAACGGAATTTTGAAATCTAAATTACAAAATGTTTCACCTTAATTTTCTTTATGAAAAATAGGTAAGAACAAGTAATGAGAAACTTATTTCAAAATTTCTTAAGATACGACATTACACCATCTGGATCGTTATCAATTGTATTTCATAAAAGTATATGGAAACTTTAACAAGATTATAATCCAGTGAAAAGGTTAACTGTGAGGATGCCCAAATGTAATGTTAAACTTATAACTACAACCAATTACGATATAAAGATTACTATATGAGACTGATGAACAAAACACAAAATCAAACATTGCAACATTAAATATAAAGGTTCACGGTTTTGGAAAGATAAAACAACAAGTAACAAGATAATAAAAACATAATATAACTAGTAAATATGAAAAAATATAAGACCATAAATATAAAACTGTCTAACAGAGTATAAACAACTACTCAGTATCAGATGTTGCATGATCAGATGACTCATTCTCGAACCCTTCTTCCTCAGCTTCAGATTCTTCATACGCTATTTCTTTACCCTTGGATTTATTCTTCTTGCACGTGCGCATGTTATGGCCAACCTCAAAACAATTGCTACATGTACGACCTTTTTTCTTGTTTTGAGACTTGGTTTTCGCCTTTTCACCTGGCCCAATAAATCGTGAACCTCCAGTTCCACAACCCTTATTCCTTATGCCTTTAGGTACCTTAACGGCAACTTCATTGGGTGTCCTAATACCGAACAATTTTTGGAAGAATTTTTCGTTGTCTGGATTGCGTGTTTCTTTAGGAAGCTCATCATCTAAATTATTCTTCAACTTGTTAAACTTTGCAAGAAATTCAGTTAACTTTTCAGTATTATTCCTTATACGACTCATACAATGCTCTATTGCGGTATGAGTATCAGAAGCAATCTTCTCTGTTTCTTCAAGGCACGACCTATATATATATATATATATATATATATATATATATATATATATATATATATATATATATATATATATATATATATATATATATATATATATATATATATATATATATATATATATATATATATATATATATATATATATATATATATATATATATATATATATATATATATATATATATATATATATATATATATATATATATATATATATATATATATATATATATATATATATATATATATATATATATATATGTATATATATATATATATATATATATAGGGGAGAGTTAACATGATTTTAAAAAAGTCTTCAAAAAATTCTGAAAAAATTTCAAATTGTCGGATTTGTTGGTGCATAAAAAAGTTATGAATAAACGTTTTTTAATTTTGAGTTGTTTACGTTTTTCTGATGCACAAAAAACAAAATTTGATGCACAAACATGTGAATTTTGGTGTACAAAATTTTTTTCATTCACAAAATTTTCAATTTATTATACTTTGATACGGAATCATATTCTAAAGCAAAAAGTCAAAAGAAGTTGGGCATAAAAATGAATTCTTGATGCACAAAAAACCTAAAAACGTAAAAGAAAACGTTTTTGTGCATCAAAATTCCGTTTTTGTGCATTAAAAAAGCGTAAAAAACTTCAAATTAAAAAAACTTTTTTAACAAAAGTTTTTTGCACCAACATATCCAATCTACTAGAATTTTTTCATAATTTTTGAAGAACTTTAAAAAAACATGTTTAGATGGTTAGTTAGTTAGTTAGTTTGTTAGGATTGTGATTTAATCTCATCCATTGGTTTTAAATAAATGGCTGAAAATCCTTCTTATTCTTCTCACCAAAAAAAATCTTTTTACCCTCCCCTATATCTATAATATATATATGGGGCTAAGTTTGACTTGGAAAATAAATAAGCGCCATGTCATATCCTACATTACATTTTCTCATTGGCTACATCCAGGATTCTATTTATTTCCAAAATTTTTCAAAAACCGAATATAAGTTTTACCAAAAATATATGATAAATATATTTTGCCCATAATTATCTGAATACAATTTTTCTTGCAGGTTAGTCTTTTTCACATAAAAAGATGCAGACCTCTTTCTTTTGAAACGCTAATGGAACTGTATTTTCTTTATTTGGTTTTGCAGGTAAAATTTATGGATGCAGGTTAGTCGTTTGAAGGTTTGCAAGCTTTCCTTATTTTACATTATCGTATTTGTGCTTTTTTTTTGTTTTGCACAAGATCTACCATGGGACATTAAACTTATAACAACTGTAACAACAATGCGCATCAGCAGAACGGTAAGCTTCTATATTTAATGGCTAAACATGAATATCATGTTATGTTTAAAAGAAAGAATGCTTAGGTTTACAATGGTAGTAATTAACTGATTGATGGATGTGTTGAGGTAAAAATGACATTATGTTAGTAGTTATTATTTAAGTACTCAATTGATTTTATACATGGAGTTTGTGTAACCAATTGATCTTATATATGACTTTGTGTAATCAAAAGCTTCACACGCATCTCTGTTTGCCGGGTACAACCTTTTGTCGATGAGGTAAATTTGAAACCCTTTTTTGTTGTGTTTGCATGTTTTTTTTCTTAAACCCTATATTCAATGAATATATGAATGACCTATGTTATACAGTATTATCAATCATGGGTTAGTAATTATTACTATTAGTTGTGTTTTATTATTTCTGATATCTCAACTTGCCTGTAGAAACTGTTATTATCTTATTTTTTTCCTAAATAATGTGATGACCCAACCAAACCATGTAAGCTAACTGCTTTCTTAGGTAACAAGGTTGTATGACCCATATCACTAGAGAGGTCGAGAAGCCCGGATCAAGTAAGCACTTTTAGATGATCTAATATTTATGAACCACTCATTGTGCGAAACCCTTTTTTGCTGACCAGTGTTATTTTTTGAACAGCAGAGCTTCACAAGAAAGAGAGACGTGAGGTTTTTAACTACAGAGCTTCACAAGAAGGAGAGACATGTGAGGTTGTTACCATCATCGAGAACCTTTAATTTCATACATATTGGGTGTCGAATCATTCATTGTGCGGCAAACTCTTTTTCTAAAATGGTATGATTTCTTTTTTGTGAATTCTGTTATCAGGTTACTATACTTAAATTCAGAAAACATGGGCCAAAACACATAGGCGACACTCAAATACAGTGCAGATTACATTTCAATTATGCATTCGCATTGCTTTGATCTTAAATTGGAGAACTTTCATGGGTTACTCATCAATTTGAGATGTAAATGCTATAGATTAGCTTATAACAGGATTATATTTGTTATTTACTATTGCACATGTGATAGCTCAATATACACCAGATGAACAAAATATAGGTAAGACCTATTGACTGCCTGTTAGTAGAATTTTAACAGTAAGAAGACAAGCTGGTTTGTTAAAACCAGCTGGTTTTGATACAGCTACACTTGTAGATGAAGGACTCCGAATCACACCAACAAAAGCCTGGGAAAATGCATTTTTGATCGTTGAATCTGTGAGGGGTGACCGAGGGCCTCTTTATAATCTCGATATGGAAAGGTTCATGCCTATGTTTCGCGCTGGCCTTGAAGAGGAGACCAATGTTTGTGGACTTTATGTTGCAGGTGAGAATTGAACTTCCAATGTTTTGACTTTTGTGGTCAAAGGGACTAATGTGTTGCTCCAAGTTTGGTATAGGTTTTGTTTGTTATAATTCAAAATTCGAATTTTTTATACGCCGTGTTTGTGCTAATGTGTTGCTCTAATTTTGGTACATGTTATAGTATATGAATCGTTTACATTTATGATATATACGCAGAAAGAACAAAACTCTTCATGCGTTCTCCCAAAAGATTTTACATAAAATATATACTTACAAACGTGATTGAGTAACCAAACTTCACGTCTTTAGTGTCTTCGACTTCAAGAGAGGTTAAATGCTTGAAAATCTACAAGCAAAGATGATGTCACGACACATATAGATATTTATAACTCAAAATCTTTTATTGCATGAAGATCTAAGAATTGCAGCAAATAATATTGCTGAATACCGGGCAGTCATTTTAGGACTGAGATATGCCCTTGAGAGAGGATTTAGGCATATCTGAGTGCTAGGAGACTCCAACTTGTTTGTATGCAGATATACTTTTTCTTTTTTGAGAATTCCTATGTTCCCCACTTAAATTGCGTGTTTGCTTCCCGTAATATCCTTCCACCTTTAAAGTTGCATCTTTGTATGGATATCTTTAGAGTTGGTTAGCGAACCGGTTAATGGGTCAGAATTTTAATTGATCTAAATTGGATCAGGTGATGCTGGGACAGTTAGGTCGACCTGACATCATTTTTTAGAACAGACGTCATTGACTTGCTGCATACAATAAATATTGTATAAATCATCCCTGGATTATAGGTTAACCCGAAATATTAGTCAGAAACAAAAATAAACCAACTGGTGTTGGGGCAGTGCTGCGTGTAGTCAATGGAAGTCTGGTATACACTCAAAACACCACACTCCTATCAACGCAGTATATTATCTCGTGCAATATTAGGTTCACTGACATCAAGGTTATGTAGGTATGTCGTTTGCGTGAAGGTCTAGGAGTTGCAACAAATATTTTTGTTGCTAATGAATATGATATAGGTATTGATATGTTAAGCGATGAAGAGAATTTGGGCAACACCTTCTTTCTCTTTTCTTATAAAATTTTTTTTGTTTTGTTATATATTAGAATTTCATCCAAACTTAGAAAGTTTGTGAAGGCAAATAATCATCACATAAGGATACAAGAAGAACTGAAGAGGCAAATATCTGTTCCTACATGATTAACATATTTTCCTTTCCCTTCTTTTTGGGGTTATTCAATTATGTTTTATTTATTTTCCTCTTTAATTGTTTTTATTATATCATGTAGGTCACAAGCTCGACTTCGAAGGCTTGGGGAACAGCTTGCTTTAGATGCTAGAGCTGCTGAGAATGAAGATGATATAGGTATTGATATGTTAAGCGATGAAGAGAACTTGGGAAATCTCTTAGTCGCGTACAAGAACTCGCGGACTCATTCCTGGCCATCTCACAACCTCACTATCTCCACATCCAGAACCATCTCACTAGCTGAACACCTTAGGAACTCACAATCTTCATGACCTGAACATGTACTCACCATGCTCCATGACTACACCAGCTCACTATCACACCACTTGACAACCCGATCCACTTGACACCCTTACCACCTCACCACCTCACAACCTCGCCAACTCCACAACCTGCACACCATTTCACAACCTTAACCTATCTTCATAACCTGAAGCTTCTTACGACTTCACCATCGTCACAACCTAACAGCATCACAATCTTACTGCCTTCGTAATCATAATCACCTTGTGACCTCACAACCTGAAGTGCAGTTTTACTTTTTTATGGCGTTCAAAATATCGTTTCGCGTGACATGGTTAATCTCGTCATTTGGGGCTAACGTGTCAGGAGGTCATGATGTGTGCTGTGACTTTTGGGGCATTTGTGGTGTATATACCTTTTCAAGCTTTCCTCAATAGCTTTTTCACTAAGTTTCTCAGATATTATGTTTTTCTTTCATCATGTGGTTTTGATCTGATTCTAATTCCAAATCAAGTCAGAACAAGAAGATGCAGAACACTTAAACGCATTCAGGAGCCTTAATAGCTATGTGAAATCTATTAGTTTTTCACTCATGAAGATTCTCGGGCTGTTTGTATGAATTAACGGTAACTTTGTACCTCTTAACTGTTTCAGGAACAGGGTCACACCACTATTGTATCGTCTAAGAAAGTTTTGTGATGGTCGAAACATGATGATTTCACCGAGGAAAAAAATCTTAGCAGCCGGTTTCTTTTTCCAGACTCTCATATTTTTATTCAGGATTGCTGAAGTATGATTGTCAAGGACCAGTCACGTGTCTTGAAAGTTGATTCAATAAACTAAAATAAGTTTTGTTAAATAATTCAAGGGGATATATGTAATCGATTAACACTTTGTATTTGCTTAGTACCTGAGTGAACCTTTGAAATGTACAACAACCTCCCATTTCGATCCTGATCCCCATGTGAAATTTACAGACTCGCTGTTGAAAATGCATTAAACTTTTGTTCATTGTTATCAGAACTCTCCCAGTAGGCATGTAACGGAAATCAGGAACTCACATATCGGTACACCATATTCGATGAGGTTTAAAAAACCAAGTTACACGCGTATCCGTACACCATGCGTCCTCAATATGACCGATGGTTTTTACAAAGAAAAGGACAATAGTTTTTTTCTATCATATCACGTCAAAAGATGATGTTTTATTTTCATTCATTTTTTATTGGGATGAAAAGTTTAGCCAGAATGAGGCAATTCATTTTTTACTCATTCTTCGTTAGTATTTTATGTTAGAATATTTTAGGTGATATAAAAAACTGAAACCAATATTAGAAGAATGAGTAATGAAGATTTGCATGTTGTTCGGTGTTAAACTATTAATAACGTTTATCCTTTTATAAAGTTATGAAAATCAAAGTAGCTCAAATGTTAAATGTTCAAAATATTTTATTTTTTACAAACGAGAAATTATGTAATAAAAAAACAAGTCTTACAGAATATTTAGTAATAAAAAAATAAAAAATTAGCCAAAAAAATAAATAAAAGCTTATTTTTTTATCTACTTTTATTTTGAGTGTGCTTTAATAAAAAAAAGTTACAAATAATTTAAATGACAATTTACCTCTTTAGTAAGAAAAACATTTAACGAGTAAATTAGTTTTATTTTGTAGTGCGTGGTTTTTAAGATTTGGGATAAGCGACACTCATATTTTTTTTCAATAAAACTAACCAGCCCATATTAGTAAAATGAAAAATTGACGAGAGACTAAACAAGTCCGTTAGGTGAACCAAGCCCTAAAGATATCAAAAAATAAATTCGTTTAAGTTTTCTTTTAACAAGAAGAAAAATAGTAACACACAAACTACCAATTAGTATAAAAAATGTGTATAAAAAAGGAACAAAACACGTATGTTTGGTCGCCAAGGCCTAAAAAAATCATGAAAACAAAACACAACTGCAAATACATAAAAGCAAAACACAAACTTACACTTAAAAAGGATTTATGAAGCAAACCCGCCCATCGGGCGGGTTACGCCGCTAGTGTGTATATATATATATATATATATATATATATATATATATATATATATATATATATATATATATATATATATATATACTAGTTGCAAAACCCGTCCGATGGACGGGTATGATTTCTAATAGTCCTTTGGATTGTTTATGTGTTTTAGTATTTATTTGTGTATATTTTAAAGCATATTATAATTTATTCATTGTGCAGTAGTATTAATATCGTGATAATATGAGGCTCCCCTCCGTTGGCTAATGCCTTACTGTCAATATATTCGACAATAGTCATCACTCGTCTTTACTTCTGAAAATTCATACAATAAAAGAACAAAATTATTACTTAAATTTCCAAGACATAAAAACAGACACAATAATTTGAGTAATCACCAAATACTATGGTGAAAATCCAATGACAATAGTAAAGATCGAACTTTTGGATCTTTGGCATCACTCGACATGTTACAATTAGATCGTTAATTCTCAGTGTAGAAGATTTTCTTTTTATGAGAAAAAATTTAATTAAAAACTATATTTGAGAGCTTTAATGTTTGTAGGAGATTTAAGAAGTACTATCACTGTTGCCGATGATTATGGTTCATTTTTAGTGTCGCCAGATTTGTCAATACCCATAAGATCTGAGATCACAAATCATTGAATGACATTAAACAAAATGCCTTGTAAATACATTATCATATATGAAAGAGAAATCTTGAAAATACTAATAGAAGATGGAAAGAGTAATTTACTTTGAATTTAAGGGACTGTTTGATATTCTTTGAATTGAACCATTAAGTGAAAAATGGTTGAATCGGTCAGAGCATATCATGATTGATAAAAAATTTGATTGCACTAAACTGGTTTGTAAGCCTTTGTATCGCGCATAACAAAATACATGCAAAATCATCAAAATCACTCGGTGGGCAATAATCCACTATTTTGTCCTCTTTTATTATACAACCTTTTGTTTCTATATTTTACTCAAAATAAAAACTTTTACAGCATTCGCATGTTCATAGTATATTTTAAAAAGGTTCTCAAAGGATTTGACATTATAAAACTATTACATTCAATTTGATAAAATGTCATGCCTATTTATATAATTTCATGAAAAACTTTTTTACCTTAACAGTTTGTATTTTATTAATATAGTTTTATCAAAGAGTAACGTTTTTTAATTTATAAATGAGTACGAAGGATAAAATAGTAATTCGAATCATTCAGAGTGTTGATTAGACAACCTTTCAAACATTCATTTTCATTTAAAGCGTAGTTTATTTAGGGTCTTTTAATTATTCAACATCTTTAATTCATTCAGCGTTAAATCATAAAAATTTATCAAATGGTCTCTATCCAAGTTCTTTAAGGTGCTTCAATTTTCTTCGATTAAAGGTCTCTATTCAAGAGTTTAAGAAAGATTACAATAAGAAAAAGAATCCATCAACGGTGTTGTTTAGCATGGGAAGTGTAAGGGTGTGTTATTGTTTTGGATAATGTGTGCGGGTTATCAAGTTAACGGGATAAGTCGGGTCAGATTAAGTCAATTTTTGGTGTTTAAAGCTGCTGGTTTTAATCATTATGAGTTTGAGAACATGCGCACCTTTTTCAAAGATGAATTACAAACGTTGGAATGATTCGCGTTTAGGGTTTTTAAGACAATCGATTGTATAGATCAATTTTTTTTTTGCCAAAAGAAGAGAGCATGGGTTATGGGAACTATACATAACCCATATCGATAAGAAATCGGATTATCGGTTCGGGTGGTGTTCGTGTCAAGTTATATCGGATCAAGTGATTCAGGTTGTCGAGTGATACTATAAATGTTTAACTTTAACCAAATAAAACAAATTAGAAATATAACCTAACATAGTTATACTTAGTGATATAGGATTATTAGTAGAAGCAAGTAATAAATTCAAACAACATGAAAGTTATGTTTTCTTTGACTATATTTCGTGCATTCAAACGGCTTCCAAAATTCATACTACATGCAAGTTAAATGCAACACCACCTGTTGTTATATGTAAAGCAGCAAGGTTTTTTCTTCTTTCAAATATATGATAATTTGAACGTCATATATACTCTCATTGGATATAGAAAATATCAAACGGGTGTTGCCTTTTATGGCTAATGCCTCACTTTGACGTTATTTTTGAATTTTGATAAGAATACTTCTCATGGAGTTTAAGAATTATATTACTTATAAGTAAATAATTGATTATCAGATTTTATCAGATTGGCCCAATAATCTGACCGACAATAATTATTTAACACGAACCTTACCTCATAACACTATCGGGTTATCGGGTTCGGGTCAAAACTACTCGGAAAAATTTTTAAACCCGATTTAACTCGACGATGAGTTTTATTGGGTTCAAGTTCGAATCGAGTCAACCCGACCTTACTGCACTCCTAGCGATGTGAAAGTGATTATCTATTAATGACTTGTTTTCAGTTCACCTATAATTAGGTTTTAGTATTTGGTATTCTAAAACTTATTCTTGTTTTTTTTATGATCATCTATCTGAATGGTTTGAAGATGGAACACTCGGCTAAACTAAAACATTGGATACCAAAATTCATATGATCTTACTTTTAATTATACGTTCCCTTTTTAAACCCGTTCACCATATTAATCCATGTCTTCAGAGATTCTCCTTTCGCTAGAACACTCCCTTCACTGCTCATATAAGTCCCTATAGAAAAGTCAAAAACCTTTATAATCTTACTGTTAATTATATGAAACTTGAAGTCTTCAAATACAAGAATAAAAGATATCTTATTTCCTGACGTATTCTAAATGTTCTTGAGAGGGTAAAAAATGCTGAGACGGTAGGGATTTACCCTTTTTTGTATATGAGGGGTGGAGCTCCAGCAACGTGACATGTTGTGTACCAATAGGCTTTTTAGAAGTGTACAACTGGTCTTCTACACTTCAAGATCTTACTAAAATCTCAAAGATTGACATCGGTCTTCATCAATTAGTTACCTAGCGAGCTAACACTATCAAAGTAGATGAGATAAATAGATTGTATTTAGGAGACAAACACATCTGAAAGAATTCCACCTATCAACTTGAATGAAAAATCCATATCCCCTTAACACCTATTCTGCACTCAAGATCACATACAGGAAAAACATGAATTAGGGTGTTGGGTATAACGCGCGAGACAAATGATCAGATTACCTTTTTCGAGAAATATGGTTAATAGCTGTAGTGGCTAGTAAACTTTATGTTGTTCAATAGCACTTCCAACAGCCTTGCATTAGTTTCTTCCTAGTATTTTGACATCTAAGAAGTTCCAAAAGAGCCTCGATTGCACCATTTTCAGCCACAGCTACAATAATGCTTGAATCGCCACTTTTCACTGCTAAAAGCACATTTAATCGACCAGCTATAACGCCTTTAGTGCTTGAAAAAGCAACCGTGCGAAAACAAAACACTAACTTGCTAGCTGAGTTCAAGAATCAGAGATAACACACGTGTTCCTACAGACAAATACTTTTTTTTGAGCAACACTACCGACAAATACATAAACACAGTTTGACTATATTGAAATATAATATAAATTGATCCACTTAAATATTGGTTTTCTCAAGATAATATTATAACCGATCACCAACCTTTATTCCATGCTTGTTAAATGTCCTGACTCACGATTCGTTATATCCTTAATATGAGTAACAACTGCGTTTTTAGTTCCACATCTCCAAGGAAATTACCAACATTAGTGATAGTATAAAGGAAGTAAAGTATTAAATATTAGCTGCAAAAATTTTTGGTAGCATCTGCACAACCATTAAGCATCACTCAAAAGCTTCATCTGGGTTGGTCCCCCTAAGCAAAAACGACTGTTTAATTATATAATCTCTAATTCAATTTACTAAAAAAATGATTTTAAACTATAAATACAAATGTAGTAATTTTAGCCCATTTAGCAATGGTTGGGTCGGTTATGTGAATATGTGCGAACACAAACTTGACACTTTATACGATTTTTAAAAACCCAATCCTTCTTTTTAGTCCCATAACTTTTCTACGAACACGAAATTGATACTCTATATTGTAACATGAAAACCTGTTTTTAGTGAATTCCACTTTGAGTCACATTCGCTAGATACATACTTAAATAGATATATGCTTGGTGCCTATATGTAACGGCTATACATCTGTCTATATAGACCTTACCAAGCATGGAGCACAAAAATATGCTCACCTTTTTACCAGAAGGTTGATGTAATGCATGTGTGATATTTGCTATCTGCATAGCAGACATAGAAGTTAAAACATATGAAAATAATACAGTATTGAAATGAAAAGATTTAAAATACTAACAAATAGGGAACATCACCTTCTTGGAGTGGCCAATGAGTGTATGCATATTCTCCCATGTAGATTGACTGAAGACTACATCATTTGTATCAATACCACCAGTGGCAATAATATCCTGAAATGCAACAGATTATTCCTCATGGTATTTAAATTGAGAGTCAAGGTTATTTCGAACAGATCCTTTTTTTTTATTAATATGAATATTCCACATTTAAATTATGATTGAATGTTTGAACCCTACAATAAATAGTGATCATGTTACATTAAAGAAGTCATAGTTTTAACAAAACAGATAGGCGAGGACACATAGGTGGGATTTAATAACAATACTCTATAATTAATTAGTGATTACATCACCTGAAATCCTAAAAAAAATCAGAAGAGTCTAATAACCTTCGCTTAGTCAGATATGAACTACACAATATAGTTACACTAATTGTTAGGAGTTGAACCATTAGCTTTGTATCTATTTCTGTCCAAAACTTTATATATAGCAAATGGACACCCTATCAAGTCCCTATGAATTGAAATACAACCACCTCACAGTCTAAATATGAAATTTGCATAAAAAGTAAGACTTCATCGGATACTGGTATGGGTCGCACTTCAATGCCTTATTCCCACTTCTATATATGGATACAATGGTCCTTAAAAAGAACAATTTTCAGTTATACTTTAAGAAATTTACATAACTGATCGCTAATAGCATATCAAATCATCTATCATTGTATTTTTCACAAAAAATAAATATATAATTAGTTTTTATTTACAATTAATTTTTTTTACATTTAAATATTAATTATATATAAATATTAATATAAGCAATTTTGAGCAGTTAGGACTTTTGATATAGCTGCTAAATGATCTGCATATTTTAGAATAAGAAAGGTGTTTGGGATTGCTTATTTAAGTGCTTGTCTGCCTTTTGAGAAAATAAGCAAATTTGAGTGTTAAACCCTATTTTAAGTTATTATTTTACTCCAAATAAGCACGTTTGCACATGCTTATTCTTGAGCAAAGAAGCAATGTCAAACACTCTCTGATGCATTTAAATAAAACTTTATCGGGCGGGTTTGACGAAGCTATCCTATTACCATTTGGTTGAACAACCATTCTGCGTCTTTGCACCCAATCATCTCCTGATAAACCCTTTAACAAATTTTAAATTCAAACTTACGACTGAAATTAACACCTTCTTCATTATAGCTGTTATTTTATGGTATTTAAGAGAACCTTAACGACAAAGAAGTCCATACCATAGATACCGGTAGATGGATCGTACTTGCAGTTAGAAAAAGATTAGAATCTTTATTGTCAGAAACTATAGGCATTAGTCCAATTTATAACAAAATATCATGAACTGGATCTGCACATTTTAGGTACCTTTCATCAAGAATTGGATATGTTCAAACTATCAGTTATGACAGAATGTGCAAAGTGGTCTAATAAAGAAAAACCTGAAACACACAGTCATAATCCTAAGCATCTTTTCAATTAATAACAAAAGTGGCAATAAAATACGGACCAAATTAACATAAAATGATACAATTAAACTCATTATATATACCTATAACAGCAACTTACTTGATTGCAATATTAATGTGCTCCTGAATACCAAAACAAAATCAGATGTCGTCCCTGAAGTTGCGTCTCAAATGCTCATATTTGTCAACCTTCAAGCCACTTTCCAAGAGATACATTGCCTTGTATCCCCTAACAGTGACGTAGCATGCAATCTTTCATTGTGCCTAATACCAAAAGAACTCCCAGTGTACCAAGCTGCATCAAAATCATGAACAACACTCAGGGAAGTTAGGGCATACCACGTACAAAAGCAATATGAGAAATAAGTACGACTTAATTTTTTAGCATCTTCTAAATGTCCTGAAATAGTTTTGTAGTAAGTTTTACAAATCCATAATTCGCAAGCTCGCTGAACAAACAAAAAGAGCTAAGCTACAACATATGTAACCAATAGTTAGGTTTCTCTTTCAGAAATCACCCCTACTTAAAAAAACAACCCACTGACCAACGAATACACACACCTGACACCTTCAATATTGCATGTTGAAATTGACCTAATGTAACTCTTGAAAGTATACAAAGATTTTCTTACCGTTAGTATCAGGCAAGATTTTTTGACAAGCATATCAGGTTGTTTAAAAACTCATAATGACAACTTATTGATGGTTTACAATATTAAATAAAAATTGTATTGTAAATAACAATTGTTTGACTCAATTAAGTTTAATCAAGGCATCTTGACCGAACATAGTTTATCAAATATTTTTGAAAACCTTATTATTCTTGATGGTGCACGGTTCACCACGTATTTGCTCATCTCTTAGGTTTATGGCAACCGTGGTTCTGCTACTGTTGTTATTCTGGAATGACCTTTGCAGACCTTCTCAAAGTTGACTTACCAATAACTTATTGTGGTGGTAGGATTTTGTAGCTGTAGGAATCTCTGTCTCCCACCACAACTGAACTTCCGTATAAACTGATGTTTAAACTGATGTTTGAAATCAGCCCTAAACACCCTTTAAAAAACATAAGTATTGATTTTTCATCAATGCTAAAGTCGCTGAAGTAACCTCTACTATCACTCTTCTATAACATTTTAATCTTAGTTTCTTGATATAACAATTATAAAAAGAGATGTTAAGTTTCTGCATCATGTTTCTGATTATAAAAAATAAGTAATCCATAGTGTAACTACAATTATTTGTACCTGATGAAGGAGATTTGATGCGATTATTTTGAGATCACCCTCTAGCACCACGTTAGGCCCACCCGCCATCTATGAATCAGGCCCTTTTGAACACACCGGATGTGTAGGAACCAACCCCACCATCACAATCCTATCCTTCACCTACAGGGTTCATACCTGCACAAGCTTTGTTTCAATCACCGGTTGTGTACGCTCCCCTAATGGGACCAGCACCGCTGGCTCACAACGGTTCTATTCTCAAAATAATGGCTGGGTCTATATATGGTTTGATATACCATATATTATTGAATTCCAAGTATCGATTTTAATCCAAGTCGAAACATAAACACGTCCATCACTCAAAGCTTGTTGAAACTTAGGCTCCAATGCCATCGCAACTACTTCTAGTTCCTTCTCGGGTGCAACAAAGCACACTAAATTTTCATTGTTAAGTCATAATAAAACCACAATACAATAAGAAACCATCGCTATAGTAATTCATAGGAAAGTGTAGAAAGATACCTTAGAAATCATGATGACGTTAAGTCCAATCCTTTACAGCCACAAAAATGTCGCTGGTTACGAAACCACAAATAATATTCTTAAGCGTTTTATTTCTTAATTCCAATAAGAAACATGGCAAAAGCATCGAACTCAAACAAAGAGTCCCAAAATAGATATGTATCAAAATAATGAATATCGAATCCTATATGGTCCCTGATTATATAGATAAAATCATAAAAGAGACGAACATTTGATGTAATTAGAACCACTTAAGAGACTTGTATCAAAAATCAATGGTTCATGACAATCTTTAATAAAGCCGCAATCCCAAGGCCTGAAATTTTAAGGTCATATTATTGCTAAAAAAATCTACAGCCATACTAAATAAATTAACAGACATATCGTATCTAACCAATACCAAATTGTTACCATTTATATTAGACTATTTAAACATATTCCAAACTACTATCTATCTTAGAACCATAAACTAAAAAAGTAAATTTTCTATAAAAAAAGAATACATAAACTAAAGAAGTAAATTTTTAACAAAAAGAAAATTATAATCAACCTAAAAAATAACATAATCTAGATAACTGTAGCTATTAGCTCTGTTATGATGTATAATCATAACATAAATAATTAGATAATTTATAAATAGATAATTCTTATTTAGATACCTGTAGCTATGTTTTGATGTATAATCATCGTCTAGATCTTCGTAGTTAAGAAAATAATTAGAGAATCGTTCTTGTCACTCTCCATTGCTGCTTAACCTAAAAGCATCATACATTAAACAAAATCAAGATCTTAAAAAAAACCTAAATCTTAAACCTTCGTGATTCAATGGTTTTCATTGAGTCTGCACAAAATTAGCTCTAAAAGAACACAGTAAGGTTTAATTAACAATAGCATAATTAATAAAAGGAAAAGTCGATTAACAATACCTGGGTTTTTAGTGGGGTACGTTTGTATGAATCGATTGGTTTGTGCGGGTTTAGAGTTTGGAAAACAATAGAAGACGGGGAAGTGTTTAAGAAGGATATATATATACCATATGGGAGTCGTGACGTTAAGCCCAGAACATAAGCCCTAACGTGGCATGTTAAGCCCAGATGTAAGCCCATGTGCTGACTGGGATTAGTGCCCTGATAGATGACGTGGCAAATCCCTCCTCTTATATATATATTAAGATATATATATATATAGAGTTGGGGTAAAATAAAACAATCTTTATAATAAAAAAAAAAAAAAGGGATGAATGTGAGAGTGACATGTGTCACCTTCTCAAAACACTATCAAACATTATCTCTTTAATAAAAAAATAAAAAAATAAAAATTTCGAAATATTTTTACAAAGTTTTTTTTCAAAAAATAATTATTTTTTTAAAAAAAATTTCAATTTTTTTTTTCAAAAAATAATTTTTTTTAACTTTTTTTTTTTAATTTTTCAAAATTTTTTTTTTTCAAAAATTATTTTATTTCGAAATTTTTTTTTCGATTTTTTTTTATAAAATGTTTTCAAATTTTTTTTTTCGAATTTTTTTTTCCGAATGTTTTTTCTTTTCAAAATTTTTTTTTTTTAGACTATTATGGAAAAAAATCTTGTGCATCACAGTTACTGTAGATGATTTAGTACATCAAGAATAAGGAACTTATTAATTACCTTTATGCACCATATTTAGAGTCTTGATGCACCTAAATTTTAAGTGTGATTTACTACAACACATCAATAAAAATCTAGTGCATCACAGTTATACCTTTTAGAGCATCGTATTTATAAGTTAATGCATCACGGTTTTAAGTTATTGCATCATAATTCTTCACAAAACTTATAATTATGGTTTAATTCTCATATATATGATGCAACACAATTAAAACTACGATGTGACAAATTATAACTATCACACACCAAAAATACATGTGATTACTAATAATATAGCATTGATTTTCTATATGGATAACTATGATGCAGTAAATTGAAATCTTAATGCACCAAACTTAACCAGTGCATCATAGTTATAAGTTTTGTGCTTCACGAATGATGGAGTAATTTATAACCTTAATGCAACAGAATTATAAAATTGATACATTATAAGTAAATGCATTATAGTTAGTGGTGTAGTAATTTATAACCTTAATGCATAATAATTATGACATTGATACATTATAAGTAAATGTATTATAGTTATCCGTTGGAGAATAAAATTTATATCACTAGTCATCACTTTTATTATTGGTGCATTAATGTAATAGTTACCGCATCATAATTAAAACATTGGTGAATGCAATATAATGTAATAAATTAAAATTGTAATGCATTGATTTATAAACATGATGCACCAAAACATATAACTATAATGCAGTAAAAAAGAATGAAAATATTTTCAAAAAAATTCTTCGCAAAAAATTTAAAAAAAAATTTACGAATTTTTTTTCGAAATTTAATTGTGATGCAATAAAACATATAACTCTGATGCAGTAAATATTTTTGAAAAAATTTGAAAAAAAAATTTGAAAAAAAAAAATTTCGAAAAAAAATTTCAAAAAAAAATTTCGAATTTTTTTTTTTACGAATTTTTTTGATTTCGAAAATTATTTTCAAAAAAAATCCAATTTTTTTTAAAGTTAGATGTCATGACATGACAATATGATGTGGAATAATAATTTGAAAGGATGACACATGTCACCTCCACAATTCACCCTATCCTTTTTATTATAAGATTGTTTGTAGAATAACTCCACCCTGTATATATATATATATATAAATAGGAATGGGATCGTGAAAAAACTTCATCTAAATAGAAAAACCTAGAAAACTAAATTAAAGGGTAGATTTTGTAAACACTCAAACTTTAATGCAAACTTTAAAAAAACTTTATTTATTTATATAATCTTATATAAAATTTTAATATATTCAAAAAATAAAATAAAAATCGATTTTTTTCAAAAATAAGATCGTTTTCAAAAACTTTTTTTCAATTTTTTTTTTCAAATTTTTTTTTTCTCAATAAAATTAATATAATTTTTTTAAAAGCACGCACTTTAGTGCATCTTTTTGAGAAATTTTAGGGCATCATTTAAAAAAAATATATTGTAACTATTATACTTAGAAAATATGTTAGAACACATATTTTGAATGTAGTAATTATAGAAACAAACGTTTTAACAATTTGTGTGATGCCATAATCATACTAACAGATACTCATAGATTCTTTAACTTAACATGATGCTCTTATCATACTAAGAGATGCCCTAACACATATTTTGGATGCACTAATTATATAAATAAACATCGTAACAATGCGTTTGATGCCATAACGAAAGTAATTGATTCTTTTGTGATAACAATTATCGGAAACATGTTATGATTACACGTTACTTTAAACAAACAAATAGATGTCGTAAGCATACACGATGATGCCCTAATGTTCATACGAATAGATGCACTAATTCAAACAAACAGATGCCCCAATGTAACATTATGCTCTTATCATATTAAGATGCTAAGATACTAAGAGATGTCGTAAAACATATTGTGGATGCACTAACTATACAATCAAACATTGTAACAATTCGTGTGATGCCCTAATCATACTAACATATGCCGTTATCATAACAATAATCGATAATTGAGTATGATTACACGTTACCCTGAATATACAAACTGATGCCCTAATCATACAAACAAATTCCCTAACCTAACACGACGCTCTTATCATACTAACAGATGTCGTAACATATATTTTGGATGCATTAATTATACAACAAACCGTTGTAAAAAGTCGTGTGATGCCTTAATCATACTGAAACATGCCCTTATTATAACAATAATCATTATATTACGATTAACATTACCTTTAGCATAAAAATAGATGGCCTAAACATAAACAATGATACAATAATGCTCATGCAAATGTATGCACTAAGCATAACAAAAAGACGCCATAGCATAACATTATGTTATAATCAAACTAAATACTAACAGATGTTGTAACACATATTATATATTGTGGATGCACTAACTATACAAAAAAATGTTGTAACAGTTCGTGTGATGCCCTAATCATACTAAAAGATGCCCTTATTTTAACAATTATTGATAACTAATTATCATTACATGTTACCTTGAACATATAGAAAACATAATCTCAGTAGAAAACATAGAAAACAAAAATGATGTCCTAAAAATATCAAACGAATGCCCTAATAATTTTGTTTAGGGCATCCGTTTAGTGCATTTCGTTTAGGGCATCTGTTTGTTATATTAGGGCATCTGTTTTTGTTTTATATATTTCTATAAATGGATGAACTAAAAAAACAAGTAGATTCCCTAACTTAACTTGATATTATTGTCATACTAAAAGATATCATATGACATGTTTTGGATGGATTATATAAACAAACTTTATAACAATTTATGTGATACACTAATCATACTAATAGATGCCCTTATAACAATAATTAACAACTAATTATGATTACACGTTACTCTAAAATAAATTACCAAAACATATACAAAATATTTTTAACTTGCTATAAACAGATGCCCTAAATATACACATAGACGCCTTAATTAGTAATGCCCATACTAAGAATGTCGTGAGTTACAAATAAATTTGACGCCTTGAGACATATTAAACATATGCCGTAAAATAACACAAATGGATGCATTAAAAGAACACAAATAAATTCAAAAAATTTAATAATATCGAACTATTTATATAATTTTCTATTTTGTTTTTCAAATTTCTGAGTATTTTTTAAATTTTCGAACTATTTTCGATTTTTTTTCAAATTTTCATACATTTTTAGAATATTTTTTTGAAAAAAAATTTGATTTTTTTTGAGAAAATAAAATTTTGAAAAATAAATTCTGAAAATTTTTTTTAGAAAAAAAATTACGATTTTTTTTATTTCGATCGATTTTTATTTTATTTTTTTGAATATTAAAATTTCTTATTAGATTATATAACTAAATAAAGTTCTTTTTTTAAGTTGACCTTAAAGTTTGAATGTTTACAAAATCTACCCTATAACTTAGTTTTCTAGGTTTTTTTTTATTGAGATGATGTTTTCTCTAGAACCCATCCATATATATATATGTATATATATATATATATATATATATATATATATATATATATATATATATATATATATATATATATATATATATATATATATATATATATATATATATATATATATATATATATATATATATATATATATATATATATATATATATATATATATATATATATATATATATATATATATATATATATCTTTACATTATATATAACAGGAGGAAAATGTCACATCATCAATCATCCCACTAATCCGCGTCATCACTAATTTTAATTTTTTATTATTTTATTATTTTTATTTTTTTAATGAAGTTTATGTTATATATAAGTAAAATTAAAAATTCTTGCAGATTTAATATAATTAAAAAATTATCACAAGACAAGTTCGAACCTTGGTCTACCGATAATCATGCCAATTGTACTTACAGCATAACAGGTAGACCAACACAAATTTTTTATTCTAACTTCTAATTTAAAATATATAAACGCTGTTAATTGTTTACAATCTATATAATTAAAATATATAAACCAAATATTAGTTATATATATACTCCTTTTTCTCGGAATCCTAAAATCATTCGTTAGTTCGTACTATTTTACTAAAGGTTTTCTTCTTCTGAAAACCTAATTCGATGATAGCAGATTAATAATCAAAATTTGTGTTAACATGTTTCTTTATTAATTATGTGGACTGTGCAGTTGTGATATCCTATTGATGCCCTTAAGATTAAGCAAAGTGGATCAGTTTTTATGAGCCTTGAGTATATATGAGAGAAGGAGAGTGGGTGTCGTTACAGATTAATTACATCCAAACACTATTGCTACTATGATTAAGGTAATTCTTATTATTTTAAAATATTTTTTAGTATCATCGTTATAGCTTTAGATGACTTAAAACATGTTCTTATAATCACGTGATTAGGCTACAATCCCGCAAGATGGATGTTGGAAGTTAGATAAGGTGTTGTAGAGATGCGGCTTGGCGTTGCAAACATGATATTTAGATAACTGTCCTATATACTTGATGAACACACAAAACTAAATTTTAACTTGATTTAGTGTACTTAACAAAGATGTTTATCTATGTCAATATTGCAAATCCATAACACCCCCTTAATGATTAATAGGGATACAATTTGATAACTTGGGCAGAGGTTATGCACTATAACAACGATCCCATAATGTATCTCATCGTTCCCAAAAATTTAAGGATGTATATCTCATCGAAAATCACTAAAGTCGTGAACGCCTTTAGAGGTATGTCAAGGATTTTGAAAATTATTAGGAAGGAGATTCGTCTATCAAATAGCATGACATGATAGTAAGATGACACACGCGGATGAAGAAGTTTATACTTATCATTCCTTGGTGTTTACTACAAATCTCCTACTTTATGTAAAAAGGGAAGGTTCTTTTATTGTGTAACATAAGGCCTTAGGGCTAAATTGATTGTTGATCAAAACTTGATGTGCTTATTGTGTCTAATAATAGAGGGTAACGATCTCTTGCATGTGACAGGAATTGATGTCGATTGGGATATATCTGATGAGGTCTGAGATGTGATTTTGTATAGTCTCAAAACCCTAGGTTACTTGTGGAGGTAACCATGTACACTCTAATGTTGAAATCTTTTATGGCTTAAGAAATACATGAAAATAAGCCACAACAAGGGCTGAGATCAGATCAGAAACATAACACCATCACACCGATCAATCCATCTATACTTTATATTTTTTAAAGGTAACTATTTGTTGATCACTTTTTTAACACCCCCAAATTTACACGCAGCGGAATCCATCTTTGGGTGCTAAAAAATGATACAACAACACATAATTTATAAAGAACGACTCGAAAAGAGACGTTTTAGATTTATCGTTCCTAAAACATTTGTCAGAGTAGCGTTGTCCCAAGTAATCGTTACCAAAAGATAAGTTAAAACAACATATTGGTTTGTTTTAAAAATGGAACGATAAATAAATCAAAGAGTTTGAACAACAAAGGCAGTGCACAACTTCATTCCCCGTGACCTCCAAGCTTCCACTTCTTGATTACCTGAAATACATGTGAGTAAAACAATCAGCAAAAATGCCGAGTGAATCTATAGGTTTATGAAATCAATTTGAACACAAGCAAAGATTATAAGTTTGTGGCATGCTTATAAGCATCAAATAATAATTCGCATCAACAATAATAATTGTATATAGCATAAATTGCAATAAGCTCATGGAACCGAGCCCTTAGACACTCCCATATCAGTCTAATAAGACGAGAGATTTATTAATTGTCGGTTACCTCCAGATTATTGGTACATTGCCGTATACCTGACTTCTCAATACAATATGTTCAAACAGTGTGGAGGTTGGGCCTAAGCTTCTATGACAAGTCCACAAAAACTGAACCGGGGCGGCTTCCCCCATAGATCTATTAATTGTACTAGCGGTTAACCCATCATAGGTTAATTAACGGTCCATAATTGAGGTTTTAACAAAGGCAATCACTTAATGCAATTTAAAGGCAACAACGGGTCCATTCATAGAGGGACAAAGCATACCATAAAAAAATCTTGTGTTCTAAGTTTATAAAACATGTATTCCCCTCGCGGGTTTAAAATCATTTAATAACTAGTATAAAGCGAGGCTATAGACTCACGTTGATAATGAAAGGCGGATTATCGGCTACGGGCTTGCTTCGGTCACGGAAACCTATATAAATAATAATCGGTCTTAGACTCTTGTCTAATGACTTTTATCAAAATAACAATATACATATGATGATGATCAAGTGGGTTTATATATCCTTGTTTACTCATTTTAGTGTTTACGTTTTGGTAACTTTTTACTAGTTTACTAGTTTTACCTACTTACCTATTTTAAGTCCAATAAGCTTAGTATAAGTTCTTTAACTTGTTTTAATCCATTTTATACCTATATTATCAGTATCTATACTTTCCATGTTGGGCCCAAATGGGTTAAGCCTAATAAGTTCTTTTTATAAGTGTTTAACTTATTTAGTCCAATTATTAGTCCAATATGCTTAGTTAGCTCGTTAATGTCCGTATGTCCTATAGTTCGGGTTTTATCGGTTTTTAATTGTATTAGTTACTTATATATCATTATATGACTTTTAAAAACTTTACATTAGACGGGTTTGATCGTCTAAGTTTTATTTGGCGAAAAACGTTAATTTTACGGTAATAGCCAAAAAAGTCGTAAAAATTAAGTTTATAGTTTTTATTACTTATAAGTATTATTCCACAACCATTTATATAATTCATCCATTTAATTAACCTTTTACATATTTATATAAATAAGTTTCATAGGTTAGTGGGTTTTTATTTTACATTTTATACAATAAAATTTGAGTGCTTATATAATAATAAACATTAATTCTCAAAATCTGATTTTTATCTTCATGTTCACCATTTTTATCATATCTAGAGTTCTATAATGAATTAGAAGCTCATTTTTGGGTGGCATGATCTTCATATTATGTGATACATTTAACTTAGTTATAGCTACTGCTCATTTTAAGTTTATCTTGCCTTAAAAGTCCCTACAAAACTGCTTATTCAGATTAGAACACCCAAATTATTTTGATCATATCTCACTCATTATATTGATTCCATTGCATGGCCAACTCTCACATGTGTATAACATCTTGTACTTACTGTAAATGGATCATACCATGCAAGTTTATCAGTTCAAGTTTTAGTTACATACTGTTTTTATACAGCCAACTAAATAAGCATGATTTTAGTCTTATTTCTCATGGTTATTAACATTTTTAAGCATATTTATCAACACTTGATCCCCACACAACATTTTTATCATCATATATACATCATGTACATATACAATAAGAAAGAAAATACATTTGTTCTTTACAAAAATAACAAGAGAAAATGGAGAGGATGATCTTCTTTACCAACCAAGTGTATTTCTTGTTTTTAGAAGACAAGAACTTGATGAACACCAAAAGTAACTCCAAGATCATCAAACACCAAGAACAATAGTTGAGAAATCAGCCCTAGGACACAAGCAAATCACCTCCAATGTTGTTAAAATGGCCACCAAATGATCAAGGCTTCAAGATAACTCCATGATAGAGCTAGTAAACATGTATTTCATGGCTAGAAAAGATCAAAAGGGGTGTTTGTAGCTTGAATATGGACGGCAATGGTGAAGGTTTTTGAGAGGATTTGTGTTGGTTTGCATGTAAGTAAATGGAATGTGTGAAGTTAGTTGATGGTTTTGTGTTAGATAGTGGAAAAGAGTAGCTTAAGGTGTAAGCTTTGCTTACACTTGTACCTAGTTAGTTAACATGCACATCCTTAGATGTGGTGTCATGTGTGCCATCCCATGTTAGCTAGTGGGGTGGGATAATGTATTTTGTCCCACATCACTAATTTACGGGTATTCCTCGATTCTAGTTTTCTCGATTTGCGTGCCCTCGGGTCGTTTTACGAAAAATGTTTTTATAAATTATGAATCAACGACACAAAACGAATCCAATAAAAATTGTCTCATAAAAAACGGAGTTCAAAAACGTAAATACGTAATCCTAAGGTTTTCGGTTTAGTCGTAAGGGACGCTAAATTATGCACGTAAGCCCAAATTTAAATCCATAAATTGTGAGTTCGTCAACCAACACAAAAATAAGTTTCAAAATATTATACGAGAAAATATTTCACTACCTGAAAATGTTAGATTGTACTTTTTAAAAGTTTAATCGCACACGAAAAATAATAATATAACGACTCGATACGTAATTGAAACGATATTGTCGAAAGTATTAAATATCGAAACTATCGATAATAAAATATAAAAATTTTGGCATCCGCCGGTATCGCGATAACCAGTAGTCCTCGTTGCTCGTCAAAATATTAAAATATAATATTTAATATCGGTTTCAACTTAAACCGTTAAACATAATAATATTTCACGTTATAAAATACTTCAAAATAATTGAAAATAGAATTAAATTATGACCTTATTTTTACGGGTTTTACATCCTCACCACCTTAAGGGAGCGACGTCCCGGCGCTCAACTCGCCTCACTTTCGCCAACGCGCATTAAAGTCTCAATAAACATCGTCGTTGAAAGTCATAAAGATATTACATAATATGTGTTCTACATGATCGGACGTCATCGGATGATGTCGTCTAAAGTTCTCACAACTTACGATCATTTGACTAGATCACATACCACATAAGTACATAAAAATAAAAGGTCGAACTATAACATCAAGTATAGATTTCCATCTTTAAGCATCGAGAAAACCTTGAACGAACCCTTGATAATAACCACTTGATATCCAGAGTCTTTCCACTTGCGGTGTCGGCTTCAACATACTCCTCGAGGTCGTAACGAATTTATTAACTCCATTCATTAAGAGATTCGGTCCTCAATCATTCCACAAGTACACGCATAAATCCTGGTGATACTTATTGTTTCTCCTTATACACTGCTTCCCGAGATTCATTTTAAACTCAGAATAAAATAGTGATCTTCAATACGAGGAACAGAACGAGATAAAAATGACTTCAATAAACGCATAAACGAACAAGATGTGGTAAAATGATTTAAAATTAACGATCGACGAGGGATCTCGACTCACGTAACCGTAAAACATAATTATTCACAATACTAGAAAAATGAGAGCGAAGAATGAATTATACATTATCATTAAAATAACATTTGTCACAATTATCCGTCCCGGATTTGGTATTACCTTAAACCTCAGTTGAGGTACTTTCTTGATAAAGATGATACATCAAAAATAGAAGTAAAATAGTTTCAAAATTTATTTGGTTGTCTTAAGAAACTTTGAAAGAATGACGTAAATTTATTAATTATACTCATATTGATGGTTACGATTTAAAAAATATAATTTCCAAATTAAATCATTGTTAGGAATATAAATTAAACCGGTAATTTCATTACATTAAAAATAAAGTATGA
The DNA here is from genome assembly GCA_025667525.1 of Glebionis coronaria. Lineage (NCBI taxonomy): Eukaryota > Viridiplantae > Streptophyta > Magnoliopsida > Asterales > Asteraceae > Glebionis > Glebionis coronaria. Next base: position 72,454 of record JANFOE010000272.1, read on the forward strand.
TAAGTCAATTAGTTCAAAAGGTAGAACATAATTTTATTTTTAACATTAGTTTTAGTTATACAAAATATGATGTATAAATTTGACCTTTTTCTTGTAATGGTTATTTCGATAATTGAAAATCATTGGAAAATGTATAAAAGTTCCATAAAAATTTTATAATACTTTGTAGAAATACATAAAGGTGTTTATTATTTCAAAATAAATATGGGATATATTCGGGTTTCAAAATGTGACAAGATAACAAACGAATACGAATGGAAATAATGGTCAACAATTAGTACGAAATCAGCGGTACAAAAGAGGACGAAGCAGATGTCGTATGAATTCTTAAAGAGAATAATAAAATAAAGGCGTCGATGGTAAGACGATAAGAAATAATAGATTAAACAAGTTGTCAATTTTGTTAGTGCGGTCGGTGGTTCACCAACATCAGCTCGTTAACTTAGCTGTGGTCGATACATGATCGGAAATAAGATCCATACAAAAATTTTAATCAAAGAAAATTCCTAATAATCACTTGTAATTAAAACAAATCAAATGAACGATGTTAGTGTTTAAAAAGAGAAGTCAAAGCACGGTTCACAAGAGTGGATTTCGAGACAACGAGAGTAACGGACGTCATCCCGGATATACGGAAATCACTCTAATGATAATTCATTCTTCACGTGCGGAGACATTCCAAAGATCTACCCAGTCGCATAAAGAAGATTGGACGAGACGGAAGGATAAAACATCGAGACTTTCAAGTCTTTTATCAACAGTCAATAATTAGACGAGCAGTCAAAAGAAATCAGTTATAAGACAAAATGAAGTAACAAGTGGAAAAACAATCATCGAGTAAAAACGTACTTAAAATCACGTAATTCGTTTAACGAAAGGTAAGAAAACATATGCGGATGCATAGAAATTGCGCTACTTGCATAAAATATAAAGGTTTTCAAAACTTCTTTTCATTTTATTTTATTCTATTATGAATACAAGTAAAAAGTTGATTATTATCAAAAAAATTTATGGTGACTACTATTCAGCCTAGCATGGCTCCTTCTAGATTAGACATAGGTGATCAGGCCATGTATAATTTAGGAATAGCAATGCAATGCTCAGTTTCGTCGAAAAGTATTACGTTTCTTATGTTTATATATAAACCATGCCATTTGTAAAATGGAATTTTAAAAATAGTTTATAAATTTATAGGATACAAGTAGTTTGTGAGATACTTAATAAGCAACTTTTAATCTTACGAAAAGTATTTTATAAGACCAAAGTAGAAATAATTGGTGAAAGTAATCGTAAAACAATATCAGATTTATTTATAATATGACATTATGACAACGTATAAAGTAGTCAAAGTTTTGCAAAAAGTGGCAAATAGTAGCTCATAAAACAACCAATGAAATGGTTACAAGTTGTTAAGTTTTCAAAGGGTTATAAGGTTTAGACGAAAACATCATGAGATACGCGATAAGAATGTCAACGAAGAATGTGAAGGCAAACTTCAAAACTCAACTCAAATCAGTGGAAGGTTAGAAGAAAAATAAAAATAATATCGAATGACAAAAGAGTCATATATATAAAAAGAATAAAACAATCCAAATGTGTACTCATCGTAAGCTACACGATACATACATGCTTTTAAGAAAATATATTATTCGTTTTCAAATTACACCATTAATCTGGTAATTGCTAATCCTGTAATGTTTCTATTTTTAATCATTTTCACATGCAACTAGTATTAGTTAGTTGTAAAATAATATTCGTTAAAATTTTACGATCTCAAATGAACTCAAAACTTCTTAGAAACGTTTAAAACCCATGTTCTGAATTTTTCTATCAGATTTAACTTTTAATATGAGCCGATTAATTGACCCGATAAACGACATCTCCAAGACTCGGAGTCTAAAGCATTTTGATACAAAACGATGTTTCAGACGACTTTCTAGTTTTACCCGAGACCTGAAAACCAATGTAAAATGACCAAAATACCCCTGCAAGTTCTGTGCAGGTTTGACTATTTTATTTTAAAAACGCAGGTTTTACTTTTAAGTTTTGACCTGTTTATACTGCCCCTACAGTTTCTGCATAAAGTGTATTTTTCGACACTTCTTAACGGCTCAAAATATATACATATATACACACATGTCTTGTGGATTTTATAACAACGAACAAATAAATCTCGTAATGAGCATCAAATAAAATATAGCATGATGAATGACAGAAAATGCTTCAAGGTATTCAACACGAAATTTAGGAAGCAAGACGGTGAAAAACGTTCGTAATTTAGATTTCAAAATGCAATGTAGGCAAATCTCCTTGGTGCCACGATTGTCAAAAACACAAAACATAACAAGAAAAAAAATGGAACATTAACATGCTACACTCCGGGAGCGAGAAGGTTAATGAAAAATAAATGATACAATTTTATATAAGTAAAATCGTATTCCAATTCTAGTGCCATAATCTAGACGATGATTTATAAAATAACGATGACGTTACCGTGATATAAGTGAACAATACACTTCGGAGTCGATACATATAAATGTCAACGAATTAAATCTTCGCATGTCGTGTAAAACGATAATAAAAATCAACAAAATATTATGAAAAACCATGGTATTATTCAACACTATTTTAAGAAATGTTTCAAAATGTATGACTCACACGATAGCGGTTAGTCTATTCCAAGGACACATTGAGCTACACAATGGTCTGGAGATTACGTTAAAAGACGTCCAAGCACAAATAGCTGGAAGACGATTTGAATATCTATATAGATATCACAAAGGGTTAAACAATGAAAGTAACGCGCGTAGATGAAGTTATGTAAGGTCATAACAAAATGAAATAGGATAATTTCCAATAATTTAAATAAATGTAGAGAATCCTTCAAAATAATTGCAGGAAAAATTCCAAAAATTTATTTAAGTAAATCATTAATAAATGATAACTCTTATCGAAAAGTTTAACGATATCAATATATATATATCGATAAAGGATTATAGTATTTATTTAGAAATACTTAGCAATAAGGCATACATAATAATGTATACTAAAGTTGTAATCCCAGAAGTAGCTTGAACCTAAAGTCACGCGAAATCATGTGCACCGACTCTTTGAAAAAAATAAAACCGACAGTTATAGTTTAGGTTTTTAGAAAAAGACCTAGTTCTCTATAACTCATGGCTCTGGTACCAATCTTTAACACCCCCAAATTTACACGCAGCGGAATCCATCTTTGGGTGCTAAACAATGATACAACAACACATAATTTATAAAGAACGACTCTAAAAGAGACGTTTTAGATTTATCGTTCCTAAAACATTTGTCAGAGTAGCGTAGTCCCAAGTAATCGTTACCAAAAGATAAGTTAAAACAACATATTGGTTTGTTTTAAAAATGGAACGATAAATAAATCAAAGAGTTTGAACAACAAAAGTAGTGCACAACTTCATTCCCCGTGACCTCCAAGCTTCCACTTCTTGATTACCTGAAATACATGTGAGTAAAACAATCAGCAAAAATGCCGAGTGAATCTATACGTTTATGAAATCAATTTGAACACAAGCAAAGATTATAAGTGTGTGGCATGCTTATAAGCATCAAATAATAATTCGCATCAACAATAATAATTGTATATAGCATAAATTGCAATAAGCTCATGGAACCGAGCCCTTAGACACTCCCATATCAGTCTAATAAGACGAGAGATTTATTAATTGTCGGTTACCTCCAGATTATTGGTACATTTCCGTATACCTGACTTCTCAATACAATATGTTCAAACAGTGTGGAGGTCGGGCCTAAGCTTCTATGACAAGTCCACAAAAACTGAACCGGGGCGGCTTCCCCCATAGATCTATTAATTGTACTAGCGGTTAACCCATCATAGGTTAATTAACGGTCCATAATTGAGGTTTTAACAAAGGCAATCACTTAATGCAATTTAAAGGCAACCACGGGTCCATTCATAGAGGGACAAAGCATACCATAAAAAAAATCTTGTGTTCTAAGTTTATAAAACATGTATTCCCCCTCGCGGGTTTAAAATCATTTAATAACTAGTATAAAGCGAGGCTATAGACTCACGTTGATAATGAAAGGCGGATTATCGGCTACGGGCGTGCTTCGGTCACGGAAACCTATATAAATAATAATCGGTCTTAGACTCTTGTCTAATGACTTTTATCAAAATAACAATATACATATGATGATTTTGTACATATGATGATGATCAAGTGGGTTTATATATCCTTGTTTACTCATTTTAGTGTTTACGTTTTGGTAACTTTTTACTAGTTTACTAGTTTTACCTACTTACCTATTTTAAGTCCAATAAGCTTAGTATAAGTTCTTTAACTTGTTTTAATCCATTTTATACCTATATTATCAGTATCTATACTTTCCATGTTGGGCCCAAATGGGTTAAGCCCAATAAGTTCTTTTTATAAGTGTTTAACTTATTTAGTCCAATTATTAGTCCAATATGCTTAGTTAGCTCGTTAATGTCCGTATGTCCTATAGTTCGGGTTTTATCGGTTTTTACTTGTATTAGTTACTTATATATCAGTATATGACTTTTAAAAACTTTACATTAGACGGGTTTGATCGTCTAAGTTTTATTTGGCGAAAAACGTTAATTTTACGGTAATAGCCGAAAAAGTCGTAAAAATCAAGTTTATAGTTTTTATTACTTATAAGTATTATTCCACAACCATTTATATAATTCATCCATTTAATTAACCTTTTACATATTTATATAAATAAGTTTCATAGGTTAGTGGGTTTTTATTTTACATTTTATACAATAAATTTGAGTGCTTATATAATAATAATAAACATTAATTCTCAAAATCTGATTTTTATCTTCATGTTCACCATTTTTATCATATCTATAGTTCTATAATGAATTAGAAGCTCATTTTTGGGTGGCATGATCTTCATATTATGTGCTACATTTAACTTAGTTATAGCTACTGCTCATTTTAAGTTTATCTTGCCTTAACAGTCCCTACAAAACTGCTTATTCAGATTAGAACACCCAACTTGTTTTGATCATATCTCACTCATTATATTGATTCCATTGCATGACCAACTCTCACATGTGTATAACTTCTTGTACTTACTTTAAATGGATCATACCATGCAAGTTTATCAGTTCAAGTTTTAGTTACATACTGTTTTTATACAGCCAACTAAATAAGCATGATTTTAGTCTTATTTCTCATGGTTATTAACATTTTTAAGCATATTTATCAACACTTGATCCCCACACAATATTTTTATCATCATATATACATCATATACATATACAATAAGAAAGAAAATACATTTGTTCTTTACAAAAATAACAAGAGAAAATGGAGAGGATGATCTTCTTTACCAACCAAATGTATTTCTTGTTTTTGGAAGACAAGAACTTGATGAACACCAAAAGTAACTCCAAGATCATCAAACACTAAGAACAATTGTTGAGAAATCAGCCCTAGGACACAAGCAAATCACCTCCAATGTTGTTAAAATGGTCACCAAATGATCAAGGCTTCAAGATAACTCCATGATAGAGCTAGTAAACATGTATTTCATGGCTAGAAAAGATCAAAAGGGGTGTTTGTAGCTTGAATATGGACGGTAATGGTGAAGGTTTTTGAGAGGATTTCTGTTGGTTTGCATGTAAGTAAATGGAATGTGTGAAGTTAGTTGATGGTTTTGTGTTAGATAGTGGAAAAGAGTAGCTTAAGGTGTAAGCTTTGCTTACACTTGTAGCTAGTTAGTTAACATGATGCCACATCCTTAGATGTGGTGTCATGTGTGCCATCCCATGTTAGCTAGTGGGGTGGGATAATGTATTTTGTCCCACCTCACTAATTTACCGTTATTCCTCGATTCTAGTTTTCACGATTTGCGTGCCCTCGGGTCGTTTTACGAAAAACGTTTTTATAAATTATGAATCAACAACACAAAACGAATCCAATAAAAATTGTCTCATAAAAAACGGAGTTCAAAAACGTAAATACGTAATCCTAAGGTTTCCGGTTTAGTCGTAAGGGACGCTAAATTATGCACGTAAGCCCAAATTTAAATCCGTAAATTGTGAGTTCGTCAACCAACACAAAAATAAGTTTCAAAATATTATACGAGAAAATATTTCACTACCTGAAAATGTTAGATTGTACTTTTTAAAAGTTTAATCGCACACGAAAAATAATAATATAACGACTCGATACGTAATTGAAACGATATCGTCGAAAATATTAAATATCGAAACTATCGATAATAAAATATAAAATTTCTGGCATCCGTCGGTATCGCGATAACTAGTAGTCCTCGTTGCTCGTCAAAATATTAAAATATAATATTTAATATCGGTTTCAACTTAAACCGTTTAACATAATTCTATTTAACGTTATAAAATACTTCAAAATAATTGAAAATATAATTAAATTATGACCCTATTTTTACGGGTTTTACAACTTTTCATCCAAACTTTTTAATGAACTCTCATGAATTGGGCTTTCTAAATTTTTTGATTCTCAATGTGTTGCAACACCATGGCACAAGGCGCCTGAGAAAGATCTTTATTGCGTCTTTTTTCATTGACTTGAGAGATACATGCTTGAGGTAAGTCGACAAGCGTTCCTAGGAAAGAAAAAACACATCCATCAAACACTTGTCTCTTCCTTCATTTGCAATGAATTGATACTTGCAATGAATCTAAACCATGTTAGAAAATGCATTATTACTATGAAGGTGTTTGTTCCCGGCGGTGCAGAACATGTCCCAATTCGATCTCTTTACAGGTATAATGTGAGGTGTAGTGAAGCAATATTTTTACTGATTTAAATTGGTCAAACAATTTCTTCCTGGTTTTATCCATACATTTATGCACCATTTGTCTCGGATAAGGACCTTAGATATCAAGATATCACTTTTAGTTAGGTTCACCATTTAAGCCATTTAACAAGCTGATGGGAGTGTTTCCCGCTGCAAGGTTGAACCTCTCACACATGTTCTTTCCCTCGACCTTCTTTCCATATTTTATATATCTAATCGAGCTCTTTATGTAGTTCTCATGCACTTCCTGAGCAATATACGAAATTATTGATGTATCCAAATTCACTCATTATCGACTTTTACACAACATGTACGGTAAGTTTGGGCAAATGTAAATTCAAGAGTAATAGAACAATACAATGAAGTTCAATTTTTAGTTTCTTTTTTGTATTTCTTTAAAGGTGGCGAATTTCATGGTTATGATTGCGTTATATCGATAACTAATAATGGGTGTTTTAATATCTGAATCTTATGCTCACTGTTCAAAAGTGATGATTGTCAAAACTATCAGTGGGTCCAAATGAGCAACTTCTTGACATATATCAACTACTTTTTTCTATGAAAATTGACTTTATGGTTATTGATCAAGTTAGTTGAACAACTATTTTTTAAGTTCTAATTTGGTTCATATTTTTAGTGATTGCATCTTGCTAAGATAAATAAAGAAGAATCGAAGAATAAGCCTATGAACAAAATAAAGAAAGGTAGCTGAAAATCAATACTTTCTTTTATGTTTACACATGAATCAGTTTTATGTGGTTTATACTTAAATGCATAAACCTTTCGATTTTAACAATGATTGGATTGCTTTTAACGATGCTTATGCATTTGTAAACGCCTTTGCGGCTGCTCATCAACGTAAAACAGAATTGAGTGTGGGTTTTTGAAAAATCTTTAGGTTCAAGTATTAATCCCTGGCTTGCCCCTGCGACTTTGAATTCTAAGGCCCAGCAGGTGACTATCTGCGCAAAACATCCCTTTATAGCAGAACCTACCATATCAACCGGAAGGTGGTTCAGGTAGTAGGTTCATTGCATTTAATCTCTAATTTAGCTTTGATATAACTTTGTAGTGAAAGCAATCAAGTTGTGGGTTAATTTGTAGCCAATACAGTGAGAGCCTACATACTGAAACTAATCAATCCCATAACACCTATTGATCCTATGATTTGTGCTAAATTCTTACAGTTTTTAAATTTACAAAGGCCTAATCATCCTTTTTATTCCATGTCCTTCTTTGTGCAACAAACGCGTTCAGGTACTTAATAGTAGTATGGTTGTTGGTGGCTGAAGGCGTAACTCACACTTTTTGATTTTCTTTTTAAATATGAACTTATCTATGCATCTTCTTATGTATTTGTGATCATATATCTTTATTTCCAATCATGATTGTTCTTATAATTGATTACTCCCTATTGTTATTTCCGAATATCACATCTGTTTTCTGTGATCAGATATAGCAGCTATGGATATAGGTAAGCACCAAATCAGGGAGAGGAGATTTCCCGTGGACTGCATATACATGATGAATTACCATTATCAGTGGGAAGGACATGGCACACACGATGATCAACGATGCATAACCACTAGAGCAAATTAGTCTTCCAACTGTGGCGGGCCGAATGGATATCGATTTAGACTTCCAACTCTTGACATGCTTGAAACCAAAAAATATAAATTAAACAATAAGGTTAGGAAAAAAAATAAAGAGAAATAAGTTATGATTTAAAAATACAACAATTATTAAAGGACTCGTAATTTTGATCTTAAGTTGAGCACACCTTATGTTTTTCATGCTTAGATTTCTCTGAATGTCTCATAAATAGGTATATTTAAAGATTCAATGAGGAAGTCATGAAAGATGCTGAAGAGCGACAAGAATAAGAAGAAGAAGAAGAGTATTAGGTATGCCTTTCTTAACCTTAAAATATTAGACAAGCACTTACTAACAATTTTAAGATGCTTTAAAGTTTGCGCTTATTGTGTGGTTTAATATTTCCAATCATATACATAAACCTTATAAAAATTGTAGGCACCATTAATAATATGGTAGTGAAAAACGTACCAGACATCTTATATGTATATATACTTATGCCAAGTGCCAACAATAGCACAAGTCACCACCCATATACACATGGAAAATATATGCGACATGTGTGTCGTAGTGATATACATATATAAAAGTCCGAGCCAACGTAGTTTTGTAAATTGGTTAGCTTTTTAATATATGATGAATCAAGTGGTGACCATGTATATTTACGCTATAAAACTCATAATTAACACAAATTCAATATATGTTGAGTGATAATCTTACTGTTACTAAGATATATGTATTATATTAATGTAAATATTAAAGCAAAATCATTGATTCGTGTTAGTTGTAGGTTGAGAATGATATAAAATATAGAATTAGTATTTCACGATACAAGAGGACTTAGTTGTTCACGTTTTTCTATTAAGAATAATGAACATGTTTAAATACTTTAAAAGAAAATTGGATTGCGTGTTTTGATGGCATCACCAGTAAGTGGTTGCAGCAACCGTAACTATATAGATACTAATGGTTTTCAAAATGTAAGCCACTGACAGTTGGGAAAATTAGTGGCAATGAATCACCATGTGAGTTTTATAGTGACCAGTTCTAAATTTCTAATAACCCATTCCTTAAATGCTATAAGTTATTTTTTATACAAACATTTTAACCAAAAAAGTTTGTTATGTTATAAGCTTGTGATATTTCAATGTATGGTATAAGGAATATGATGTGATTTATGTCGTTGGAAGAATATGCTTGGACATACTTTTAAAGAAGGAATATGACAGTGGCTTGGCCCTTTTTTGGTAGATATTAGGGAACGTGCTCCTTTCTTCTATATTTTTCGAATTCAAAACCTGACAAGGGTCACCTTTGTATGAAAAAATGAAAAAGGAGTTGTATATTGTATTTTTGGTAACTTATCCAAACTCACCCAAGTCAAGAAAATCACAGTTATCCCCTAAACTTCTTTCGAAATCAGAACTAAGACAAAAACCAGTTTGCGCAAATCCATATTGTTCACCTTTAGTTATTGTTTTATGGTACTGACCAGAGAAGTACATTTGAGACTTCGCATGACTTGAACTATGTTTTCTATAGAAAAGAAAGTATCTACTACAAGGATTTTCAAGGTCTGACATTGACTTGAACTATGGATTGGTAGGTTTTATGTTTATTTTACTTTGGTCATGTAGATCCTTATATAAAGCAATTTCCATTTATACCATAACCTGTTATCCTTTTGGGTATGTTTGGTTGATTGCAGGGGGATACCAGAACATGCGTGTGAGCTTATAAGAAAGGAGATTATCAGGGGGCTGAAATATGTAATGGTTAGCGGAAAACTTATAGCAATCCAATACCAATTCCGAGTTTAGCTTTTCAAAACAAAGGCTCTATTATTTCTTCAATCGGATGTCTTATGCGCATCTCCATCTCAATTGCTACCTCACACCAAAAAGAAACTCAAAATTATTATCTGGAAAAAAGTTAATGGAGCATCAGAAACAAAATATATATCACATCAGCTAATTCGAGTTATATAATCCGCATCATGGTTTCATCTCTTTAGATAAATCCCATTATCTTGGTCCTCACATATAACAAAACAATAAATATTACTAATATAAGGGCTTTGAAACATAATATGGGTTGGAGAAAGTTTATAGCTCACAGTCTCACACTGAATCACAGTGGTGCACGACTTTCCTAAGTTCTCATCAATGCCATTTTTGTAAAAAGAAATTTAACTTACAAATTTTATAAAATATGGATAGAAATAAGTAACAGTATGCTTTGGGTCATAGTAGCAGACTATATCGCAAATTTCTTATCATTGCTATTTTCCCAATATGATGAGATACCTAAAACAATTATAAGCCAAGGCATCAGAGACCATGGGCATTACAAATGTTTAATAATATGGACAAAAAGCTGTTTAAGAAACTACTTCAATTTTGTTTAGAAAAAAATTATGAGAGTAGTAAATTATATTATATTTGCTTTCTACCCAGAGTTTATATGCTATGCTCCATAGTGTTGCTCACTTCCAAGGGTTTCATTTGCAGATTCATATCAGCATTGGTGTTCCTAAAACATAAGTGTCACAACCATAGATATGGAGATGATTTCATGAACGACGTTATTAGTTTAAGCTTGATGGTGATGATCACCTGATCAGTAGTCTTGATGAAAATTCGACACTGGAACGCTAAATTTGTTTAAGCCACTTCCAAGTTTCAGCAGCTGGTTGGTATGAACACTGTTCCAGAAAGCTTTGGCTTACGAGGGAAAGCACCAAGGCACATGGAATGTCAAACGGTTACCATAAGGTCATATAGCATGTCGTGACATGATTTGGTGTGAAATCTCATTAAAATACCCTATTGGCTGATAGACTAAGAACCAACTGCGGACATCTTGAAACGATAACATGGTTGGATGATCTGTATATCTGGATAACTTGAGCTCAATGTAATTAGTATTTCTAAATATGATTGAGAATTTATAGATACACAGTCAGGATGCCTTTTGTCACTCGAGTGTCAGCTTATCGGCGTTGGGGTGTTGCCCAATATGTACAGTCACAGGACTGAAAGACTTGAATTACTTGAAGATTAACACATCATATTTCAGTTTTTTTATAGTATATGATTTTTTCCAGTAGTTTTTCTTAGGTTTTAAACAGATCACTAGGCGATAAGTGTATAAGTGTATGAGTTCTTATCCATTGATTTTAAATCAATGGCTGAAAATCCTTCTTATCCTTCTTACAAAAAAGTCTTTTTATTTGATCTCTCCCCTATATATATATATATATATATATATATATATATATATATATATATATATATATATATATATATATATATATATATATAGAATTTAGATAAAATAGTTTAGGTGCTTAAAGTTGTTAAAATAAAAAGTAATAGAAAATGGGCAAATATTACATTTATTGATTGGTTTTGGTTCGTTTATGATTTTTTGGTTCGTGTACGAGTGTTTTGGAAGTTTTAGTTCGTGTACGAGTAGCTAGTTCACAATTTTCAATATTACTAGTTTTTCGTGTATCAGTTATGTATCATAGTTTATCAATTATTTTGTTATCTCGAATGCAACATGCGATAATGTATCACTGAATTTGTGAATAAATAATTATTTATGCGAATAATATTTTTTGAAGTAAAACTATGTATCATATGTATCAGCTATAAATTTTTACGTATCAAAATTTTTAGTGATTTTATACCCATTTTTATGTATAAGATTTATTGTTTTATGTCTAATACTAAATAAATCACATGTTAATTGATAAAACCACTGATTAAGATGACTTTTTAGTTTAACAACTTTAAGCTACTACACTACAATAACCTAACTCTATATATATATATATATATATATATATATATATATATATATATATATATATATATATATATATATATATATATATATATATATATATATATATATATATATATATATATATATATATATATATATATATATATATATATATATATATATATATATATATATATATATATATATATATATATATATATATATATATATATATATATATATATATATATATATATATATATATATATGTATATATAGGAACCGATGGTGATAGACAAGAAGGTGGTACTACACGTAATGTGTACTCTTGCGTCTGATATTTACATCTTCAGAGGATAAATGTATTGTACATGTTTCTTATTATTGTCCTGCATCAAGAACAGAATACTTTTTCGTTTGTATTTCCTTTTTTATTTGGTTTGTACCACGTGGGAAACCCCAATTGTTTTTTGTGGCTACATAAGCTAGACTACGCCGTTTGACATTTCACCTCTAAAGACTATTTCATTATTATCAGTTCTTCTATTATTGATTCTTTAGCTTTAGCTTTTCTGTAATTCTTTTTCCTTCAAATCCATCTTCACATCAAGTGTTAAGTTAAGAAGTTACAACTGGAACCAGACATCCTTTTGATTTCTTTATCTGTAATGAATCTAAACATGAAATAATTAAGCGCGTTCATTTTCCATGTGTGATTTACTTTGATAATGGTGATGTAAGTCTGGCATGTTTATTTCGCTTATATTATAATTTTAGTAATTTTGGCACGCTTGTGTCTATAGAATATGTATCCAAATCTAGAATTTGTTCTATATGAATCATCATCAAAGTAAATCTAAAAAAAAAAATTAATACTGGTCACAAAACGTGCCGAACTTTGTTAAAGTAATATACACAACTAATGCAATATTTTGAACTTGGCTTGGTTTTTGACAAAAAAAAAGAATTTTTACTATATAATTTAATTCTTGATGGCAAAGTTATTTGACATGAACCGACTCAATAGTATTGCATTGAGTTATAGTTTGTGAGTAAATTATAGTTTGTGTCGCGGTCAATATACGCTACATGTAATATCTAGACGTGGTATTTTAATATCATTATTATAACATTGGAGGATGTTAATTGTTTATGAATAGTTGAAATGCTATTTTTTTGTTAGTTATTAAACTATAACATTACAGATGCGTAGCTTTTACTTATACTTGCATCCGTCTCAAAATTATTGTCTACAGACAATAAATACACACTTTTTAAATATTGCATTAGTTACAGCTTTGATTTTTACGAAGCACAAAAAATTCAACTTTACCATTTGATAATTAATTAATATTTTCATTACTTTTGTGAATATAAATTTGAACTAAAGGCAATATAGTAAAGTTAAGTAAGTTTAACTTTTATTTTTAAAATCAAACAATAATTTTAATACAAACGAAAAAGAAAGATAAATAATTTGGGACAGAATTATAGGCCAAACAGGAGTAGGTTGTGTAAGGTTGACCTAAAACACCTTACACCAATAGTCGAATATATAATGTGTGAAATATGAGTACCATTAGTGTCATTTTAAAGTAATATGGTTTAAGTAGTTAAAAATATCCTTAAAGCAACTTTCAACCCAATCGACACATTCAGTTGACTAAATGTTTTTCAACTACCCTTAATCGATCTGTTCATACGTATATGTGTTAAACGTAAACGTTGCTTGACCACCACATGATAGTTACAAACTTACAACTACTAAAGGTTATTGTTATTGTTTAAGTACATGTCAGGTGATCACTCACGGAACAACTCGCGACATGGAGTAGATAATGGGGCGCTCAAGGTATATCATATTCTCTACAAAATAAGCATATTGCACTTTAGTTATCATACTATCATGGGACTGTAAGAAAAAAATTATGAAATTAAAGTGATTACAATTATGAACTTGATTAGTACAAACTGTGTACATTTACCCCGTTATATAATGCATGTTTTTAACGTAATAAAATTGCTATGAATTCCTTTGTTGATTATGCATTTGCTTGAGACAGTTAAATGAACATAATACATATACGATATGCGATTGTTTTGTATTTTTACGTGATCTTATTAAATTTTTTTACTTCATCTATTTCTTTAGGTGGGTTATATTTTGAATGACTTGTCTTTGTCACAGAAAAAACTTTATATAGTCATATAAAAGATAAATAGAAAGAAGGATTAAAAGTATTATGTTGCGAAAAACATGCCAACTATTGTAAAAAATATATAAATTAATTTATTTATCACATTTAAATTTAGTAACTTTATATTGTTTGTTTCCTAACAAGTACCCAAATAATACTAGAAAACATTATGTTAATGCTTTTTACGAAATTCCATCACTAACTTAATAAAGACAGATTTACAAATAACATATGTTGGTATGTTTATAATTGTTTTACCTTCATTTAATTTTTTTGTAAGCGATATAAACAAATATTTACTAAACCAAAAAACGTACAAACGGTTAATTTCGTAAACTAAAAAAAATAAACAACAAACACAAGTCATCACAACTGAGAATACATTAAAAGACAACTATACTAAAAACAATTTACAAACCAATATTCACCAAATAAAAGAAAACAACAACAATTAGACGTCACACCCATCAATCGAACATTACAAACAAACATTTACTAAATACAAAAAAATTAAATGACAGTTCGAAGTCATACCCGTCCATCGGACGGGTTTTGCCACTAGTATATATATATATATATATATATATATATATATATATATATATATATATATATATATATATATATATATATATATATATATATATATATATACTATTTTTGGTGAGAATGATAAGAATGATTTCAGCCATTAATTTAAAATCAACGGATGAGATCAATCCATGCTTCAAACTAACTAACTAAGTAACCATCTAAACATGATTTTAAAAAAGTTTTCGAAAAATTTTGAAAAAATTCCACAATGTCGGATATGTTGGTGAATAAAAAAGTAGTGAAGAAAGTTTTTTTAATTTTGAGTTTTTTATGCGCAAAAAAAAACGAAATTTGATGCACAAGAAGGTGAAATTTGGTGTACATAATTTTTTTCATGCACAAAATTTTCAAGTAGTTTTACTTTGATGCGGCATCAAGTTTTAAAGCAAAAAGTCAAAAGAACTTAGGCATAAAAATGAATTCTTAATGCACAAAAAATGTAAAAAGCCTATAAATTATGGTTTTTATGCATTAAAAAACGTAAAAAATTTGAATTAAAAATAAATTACAAAAGTTTTTTACACCAACATACCCGATCTACTGGAAATTTTTCAAACGTTTTGAAAAACTTTTTAAAAACCATGTTTAAATAGTTAGTTAGTTAGTTAGGATTGTGGTTTAACCTCATCCATTGATTTTAAATCAATCGCTGAAAATCCTTCTTATCCTTCTTACTAAAAATAATCTTTTTATTTGATCTCTCCCTTATATATATATATATATATATAAATATATATATATATATATATATATATATATATATATATATATATATATATATATATATATATATATATATATATATACATATATATATATATATATATATATATATATATATATATATATATATATATATATATATATATATATATATATATATATATATATATATATATATATATATATATATATATATATATATATATATATATATATATCTTTACATTATATATAAAAGGAGGGAAATGCCACATCACCATGTGCTCATCCATTTGATTTAATCCACGTCAGCATAATAAGTTTCAGAATTTTTTAAAAACAGTCTCTTCCAAGATTCGAACTCGGGTATGGGAGACCACACACACTTGCCTCAACCGTTGGACTAAGACTATTAATTGTGTTAGTCACCTACAAAACAAACATTATAAACGCATAAAACAATAAAAAAACTAGCGTTCGTATTAAAGCCCTGATAACATTAGGAAAAGGAAAACATGTACTGTCGTCAAAAACCCTAATATCTCTAGATGCATGTCGTTCATGTATCTTCAAGAACCCTAATATTGGCTGAAGGTAAAGATTTTTTTTACCTTGAATTCATGAATTTTTATTTTTGTTGATCTTATAGTGTTATTTAATCATTCTACTAACTGATTAACATGGTTTCTTTATCCATTTATTGTCTATGGAGATTTGGAGTATGTGCGAATAAAGATTATCCTTATCTTACCCTTGATCCATATTATGAAGCTGCTTCAGGTAAAGTTAGGCTACAATGTGTTATTATTATAGTGTTGTTATTGCGTGATTATAGAATCCTTTTGACTTTCCACATTGTAGTGTTTGGTTATGAATTGCGATTGTTTGTTTTTTCCTTGATTTAGGGCTTTAGAATCATCTTCCAGATGGAAGTGTTCGGTTATGAATTGCTATTATTTATTTTATTTCTTGATGTTTGTAGAGTGAGTTGATCTAATCAAAAGGCTTATGAGTTTCTTTACATTGAACCTGTCTTTGTATTGACGTACTCATCGGTAATAGGTAAAAATTGCGGACTATAATGACACCATTAAGTTTATATATAAAAAGTTATGCCATTGTTGAACCTTGAAAATCCGTCTGAAAGTTGAGAGATCTGGAATTGCTGATAATAACTTCTCATCTTTATCCACAGTTGAAGTGAGGGCCAGCTAGAAGAGCACCTAGGTGAGTATACTTTTAGGTCACGACCTTTTTGTTAGCAAATGGTTGAGACTTGACTTCCCTTGATACAAAAGTGATGTTAAAGAAGGATGTCACTATGGATATGATTAAATACTCTGTCTGGTAATTCAAAAATAGAATGCTTCCAAAATTTGTTTCTTATAATGATAACAATGTATTAAGAATAACAAACTTATTTTCATGAACTAAATTAAGATTGTATTCAATAAACAGTGTCTTCTCAGAGGGAAGATCGACTCCAATGGTTGTACATTTGCCTTTCTTTAAGAATGTTGAATATGAGGCTAAATGTCCTTCTACCAGCTGAGGTACGTACATCTTTTCTCTTTTGATTTGTAAATCTTAAATGAATATAAAAATTAGACATTGTTGCCTTCTTTTAATTTGTACAGCTACATATAAAGGAGTCTAGGTGACCACTCGTAAAATCTTATGTGTCAAAAAGATTAGACCTTAAGGTGTTTGACTTTGCATTTCAACGTTAGTTGTATGATATGAGAAATTAAATCAGATAATCAATTAAACAAGGGGATGCAGAAGTTCGTGTTTTTATGCACCTCTGCAGTTTAAAGATGTGATCATCAGATTATCCACAGTTAGCCTTGGAAAAATTCTAATTATTTAAGCATAAAACTCTAACCAAATCGTACATTTAATGTTAGCATGCAGATCAGTGAGGAAGACTTTGTACGACATGTTTCGAAAGGTGCAATCTAAGAACACTTGAATATACCTTAAAAGGAAAAGATGCCCTCCGCATCTCTAACTGTTCTTTCTGAAATAGTGTAGTTTACTAAGTTATGAGTTTTGATTTTTATGATTCTAAAGTTGCTTGTATCTTCTTTTTATAATTCACCATTGCTCTCAGAATGTGATAATGCTGTAATATGTTTTTTCCTACTTATGAACTTCTTTTATTTCCATATAATTGTGCCTTCTCTTTATCTCTAGCGAAATGGACGTCATTTGAATTAAAAAGAGTCTTTACGTGGTGCAGAACCTTTTGTTGCTGCAAAGTCTCCTTCAAAGAAGTACAGTGATCCGTTCTTTTCTTGTGCAAAAGATACTCAATAAGTAGATTCCTCTAAAGCTAGCTATCTTATTAAATTGGGCCATGTAATAAGAGCAATTCTATCTAAAGTCTCTCTATAAATTGCATTTTATACTTTAGTAACGTGTTTGCAAAAGATACTACATTGCAAGATGATAGGTTGGATTAGACTAATGTGATTATGATTTTATTCCATTGTTTAGGTTTTCTACGAAACCGATCCACCACATGTCGCTGTAAAACTTGACCAAGGTTCCTAAATAAAAAGTAAGTTATGTTCTTTAAATGTCCTCTGCTTTGGTCTTAGTTTCACCTTTTTCTTATGAAATATAACATTTGTATAGGAAATTAAATAGCCAAAAAACACGTACAAAGAAATGGACAACGTAGATGAGGTTGGATGATCAACCATATTTGGTTGAAGATATTATACGCCACCACAGGTATGCCTTAGATAAGTAGGAGATTTAATAAGTATATCAAGTAATACGCGATGTTTAGGACGTCGTGCTTAAGAAATGGGTTATCTCTTTATTTTATGGATTTTTAAATTACGACATTGATTGATAGGAATCATTTAGAAATAAATTTCTTGAAAAAGCTGGTGGTTAACTACCAGCTAGCGATACTAAGACTACACACACAAAAAGACCCAAGTACGAATCAAAGAAGTCAAATCACCGCGACTGGGAAAGCCCCTTCCACAGTGGACACCCAGAAAAGATTATGTTTCTAAGTTGGGATATGTTGATGATGACAAGATTGCTCACTCGAAAATGGAGTACATTGAGGACTAATGTTCAGTAAGGCAGGACTGGAGGAGTATATCACCCAACAAATTGATGCTACATACTTTATGGCTGAGAACATTAGTGACAAAACAAAAGAGTTGAAAATTGATGTGA
The DNA here is from genome assembly GCA_025667525.1 of Glebionis coronaria. Classification (NCBI taxonomy): domain Eukaryota; kingdom Viridiplantae; phylum Streptophyta; class Magnoliopsida; order Asterales; family Asteraceae; genus Glebionis; species Glebionis coronaria. The sequence goes on from JANFOE010000272.1 coordinate 91,362, forward strand.
AGGTCAACGTCATGGAACATTAGGTGCGTGAATTAACTCTTCATTTCTCAAGTCAATAAATCTAATCCGGTTGTATCTTTAAAAAATTTTAGTAATCAAATATGTCTTGATTTATATCTACATTTTATGGATGGAACATGGGTTACTTATTTAAAAATTGTTTATGCTAAGCAGCAAGAGCGTCAAACAATAGTTACTTATTTAGAAATTAATTATTCGAAGCGGCAAAAGCGTCAAACAACTGTAATGCATTTTCAGGGAAATGCCAACTGAAGACAAAATAAATCTTAGGATTGCTCTCACTCGGTTATGTTCTGAAGGTCTTAGCAAAGCACTTGATACTTTAGCACGGCAAAACCCAAGTACGTTTTCATTCAGAAGTAGTATAGATCAACCTTGGCATTGGTTCTCAGGTCAAAACATCATCTTTGTTTTATATCAAATCAGACATATATATCCAACTTTTAACAAAACCTAAAACCATAAAATGTTGTTAAATCAATATAACTATGAAGGATTTAGTAAAATATAGAACTTTTAACAAAACTTAAAACCACAATTCAATAAACAATACCTATAATGCAGTAAAACAACCTTGACTATAAAATCAAGCCTATGTGCATAAATCACATATCAATATCTATTCTAATCAATCTCTATTATAATCAATCTCTATTCTAATAAATCCCTGATATAATCAACCTAAAAATAGTAATTCAGTAAAACATACATATCATGTCGTAAAAACAACCTCGACTATACAATCAAGCCTATGTACATCAAATCACATATCAAACTCTATTCTGATCAGTCTCAATTCTAATCAATCTCTATTCTAATAAATGTCTGATATAATCAGCCTAAAAACAGTAATTCAGTAAAACATACCTATTATGAAGTAAAACAACCTCCACTATAAAATCAAGCCTATGTGCATCAATCACATATCAATCTCTATTCTGATCAATCTCAATTCTAATCAATATCTATTCTAATAAATGTCTGATATAAAAAGCCTAAAAACTGTATTTCGGTAAAACATACCTATTATGCACTAAAACAACCTCGACTATAAAATCAAGCCTATGTGCAGCAATCACATATAAATCTCTATTCTGATCAATCTCAATTCTAATCAATCTCTATTCTAATAAATCGCTGATATAATCATCCTAAAAACTGTTATTCAGTAAAACATACCTATTATGTAGTAAAACAACCTCGACTATAAAATCAAGCCTATGTGCATCAATAACATATCAATCTCTATTATGATCAATCTGAATTCTAGTCAATCTCTATTCTAATCAATATCTGATATAATCAACCTTAAAACTGTAATTCAGTAAAACATACATATAATGCGGTACAAACTAAAGAGTGTAAAAGTAACTAAACTACAATGCAGATAATATACAGAGTATTAAAAAAGCCATGATCGAAACTTACAAAAACACCAGAAGATGATGATGATGATGACGCACCACTACTAAACGAAGATTCGATAAACATAATGAATCAATTACCAGTGGTTAGAGTTCCACTGGTTACAGTTATGGTGGTGACAGTAGTTGGTTACGGTGGTTGGTGACGGTGGTTCTCGACGGTGGTTACGGTTATGGTGGTTAGGGTTTATAGGTTTACGAGATATAAACGAAGAAGAAGAACAAATAAAAAAATGAGATGAAAAAAAGAGTATATATAGTTTCAGTAAAAATTATAAAAATGGCCCCTGAAGTTTCTAAAATGACAAAACTACACCATTTTTTGTTGAAAAAGGGGGGACACATGGCAGCAAGTTAAGATCGAGCATCAGTGGGTTCGTGGTTTACTACAATTGTTAGAAATTCCCGCATGGAAGTGGGACAAAATCTCCATGGATTTCGTCACCGGACTTCCGCTTACTCAGAGCAGACATGATGCTATATGGGCCATAGTTGATCTTTTAACCAAGTCAGCTCATTTTCTTCCAATTCGCATGCTGCCATGTGTCCCCCCCTTTTTCAAAAAAAAATGGTGTACTTTTGTCATTTTAGAAACTTCAGGGGGCATTTTTATAATTTTTACTGAAACTATATATACTCTTTTTTTATCTCATTTTTTTATTTGTTCTTCTTCTTCGTTTATATCCCGTAAACCCATAAACCCTAACCACTATAACCGTAACCACCGTCGAGAACCACCGTCACCAATCACCGTAACCAACTACCGTCACCACCATAACTGTAACCACCTTAACTCTAACCACTAGTTATTGATTCATTATGTTTACTGAATCTTCGTTCAGTAGTGGTGCGTCATCATCATCATCATCATCATCTTCTGGTATTTTTTGTAAGTTTCGATCATGGCTTTTTTTAATACTCTGTATATTATCTGCATTGTAGTTTAGTTACTTTTATACTCTTTAGTTCGTACCTCATTATATGTATGTTTTACTGAATTATAGTTTTAAGGTTGATTATATCAGATATTGATTAGAATAGAGATTGATTAGAATTCAGATTGATCACAATAGAGATTGATATGTTATTGATGCACATAGGCTTGATTTTATAGTCGAGGTTGTTTTACTGCATAATAGGTATGTTTTACTGAATAACAGTTTTTAGGTTGATTATATCAGAGATTTATAAGAATAGAGATTGATTAGAATTGAGATTGATCAGAATAGAGATTTATATGTGATTGTTGCACATAGGCTTGATTTTATAGTCGAGGTTGTTTTAATGCATAATAGGTATGTTTTACTGAATTACTGTTTTTAGGCTTTTTATATCAGACACTTATTAGAATAGATATTGATTAGAATTGAGATTGATTAGAATAGAGATTGATATGTGATTGATGCACATAGGCTTGATTTTATAGTGGAGGTTGTTTTACTACATAATAGGTATGTTTTACTGAATTACTGTTTTTAGTCTGATTATATTAGACATTTATTAGAATAGAGATTGATTAGAATTGAGATTCATCAGAACAGAGATTGATATGTGATTTGATGTACATAGGCTTGATTTTATAGTCGAGGTTGTTTTTACTGCATGATATGTATGTTTTACTAAATTACTGTTTTTAGGTTGATTATATCAGGGATTTATTAGAATAGAGATTGATTATAATAGAGATTGATCAGAATAGATATTGATATGTGATTTATGCACATAGGTTTGATTTTATAGTCAAGGTTTTTTTACTGCATTATAGGTATTGTTTATTGAATTGTGGTTTTAGGTTTTGTTAAAAGTTTTATATTTTACTGAATCCTTCATAGTTTTATTGATTTAACAACATTTTATGGTTTTTGTTTTCTTTTTCTTTTTATTTTTTATTTAACTTATATCATTTATCTAGCTTACTTTTTTAGTATTTTTTTTGCAGCCGCAAATGATTATGAAACAATTACCGTAAGAGATCATGTAGGTTACTATAAAGTTGGTATAGATGGCACAAGGACTTGGTTTCCTGATGAGTTACCACAAGGTCAAGTACCTATAGTAGGATGTCAATTTGTTTCAATTGATCAAGCGTACAATTTCTATGTAGCTTATGGTAAAAAGGGTGGGTTTGCTATTAGGAGAGGTGGAGAGTACAAGGTAGTAGGTTCTCATAATCCAACAACAAAGTATTTACTTTGTATTAGAGACGGTTTCTTCAACCTAAAGATAAAGCTAGTGTTGATAACGTAGATGTTTATTTACCAGAAAATAGTGTAGCTGAAGATGGCGGTGTTAGTGGTGATTTTCAAAGGTTTAGAGATATTAAGAAAAAGCAAATTAGGAGGAATCCTACGTTTAGGTGTGGGTGCTGACGTCAATTCTTATTAAGAAAAAAGGAAAAATCTTTGCGGTTATTAGTTTCACAAAGGGTCATCATCAACCTCTTGTAGTTGAAAGAGACATGATTTTTATGAAGAATTCAAGGAATGTGGGTTATACAGAGCATCATTTCCTCTATCAAGTTTCGAATGCAAATTTTGGTCCTGCTATAGGGTTTAGGTTGATGAAACAGCTTCACGGTGGGTTTGATAACGTTGGTGTAACAGTTGATGAGTGCAAGAATGAGAAAAAGAAGATTACTGTTTTTATTCGTGATCAAGACGCTTAGATGGCTGTAGAGAAGCTGATTAGTAGAAAACTTCACTCCCCTAGTTTTTTTGTCAAACATTTTAAAGGTGGTTATTTCTTCTATAATCTGATTTTTTTAGTAAATTAATCTTTTTAGATTTTACTGCATCATGTTTTATAACTTAAAACATAAACCTTGATGTTTCATTTTTTTACTGAATTAACCATATGTTTTAATACATTTAGATATTATCAGGTAGTTTTTATAATAAGTTTCTAACTTTTTTTTAGGTCCTGATAATCGCTTGGCTGGTCTATTCTGGTCTGATGAAGAAGGTATCAGAAACTTTGCTACGTTCGGTGACATAGTTTCTTTTGATGCGACTTTTTGGTCTAACAAGTATTATTTTTTTCTCTTTTATCTCCAAAAATTATGTTTTTTATTTTTATTATGTTTTTTAATTTGTTATTATGTTATTTAATTGTAGGTATCAAATGGTTTTTGTTCCCGTTACTGGTATCAACCATCATAACCGTTGTATTACATTTGCTGCTGCTTTGCTTGCTGATGAGAGTGCGTTGGCTTACATATGGTTGCTTAAAGAATATATAGAAGCATTCGGGAAAGCTCCAGAAGTTGTCATCACAAACCAAGATCCGTCAATGAAGATTGCAACAGCTGAAGTTTTTTGCAATACAGTTCACCGCTTTTGTAGGTGGCACATTATGATGAAATTGGGCATGAAGGTATTTTATTTTACCAAATTTTTTCAGAAATTTTTTCAGACCAAGATCCAGTAAAATATGCACCATAATGCAGTAAAATATGCACTATAATGCATTTCATGTTTTACTTATAATTATTTTGTTTTTATTATAGGTGGGTGCTAAACTATGAATAGAACAGATTTTAAGAGACGTATTTCTGACATTGTGTGGACAGACCAAATTACGCCCGAGGTTTTTGAAAGAGAATGGAATTGTATGATAAATGAATTTGATCTTGGCGAGAACAAGTGGTTGGCTGATATGTTTGATCTGAGGCAAAGTTGGATACCTGCGTATTTGAGGCATGTTCCTATGGCTGGTCTAATGCGTACAACTTCAAGATCGGAAAGTGAAAATCATTTCTTTGGAAAATGGTCCAACCCACGTCTTAGTCTTATTGAATTCTTAAGCCATTATGACAATACTATCGATTATCAAAGGTATATTGAAAGGAAAAATGATCATGATTCAAGATATAAAACGCCAGCTTTCAAAACAGTCATTCAAATGGAGAAAGAAGCTTGCAAGTTATTTACTAGAACAATTTTCTTCGATGTGCAAGATGAAATGTTTAATTTATACAAGTATTGTATTGCTATGTCTGTTGTGGAAAATGGCAACACTAAAAGATATTCTGTTCGTGATAGCCAATATCATATATTTAAGGGTTCAGATGAGTTTCCTCTTTATCAGGTATGTTCATCTTTACTACATTTCAGTGTATTTGTTTTCTACAAATGTATTATTTTACTGCATTTAGTATATATATGATTGCAAAACAGTATATATGACTGCTAATACTTTTTTTATTATAGGTTGAGTTTTGTAAGTCTGAGATAAAGCTTGAGTGTAGTTGTAACTGTTACGAGTCGTACGGTCTTGTTTGTCGTCATGCATTCTGTTTTCTCAGAATGAATGATGTAAAGGAGTTTCTACGAAAGTGCTTACATAAACGGTGGTTAAAGAATGTAAAGCCTTCAAGTTCTGCTCGTCGTATGATCAGTGGTGTATCAGATGTAGTGCAGAATGAAGTCACAGAACTGTATCATATTTTTGAATCTACTAGTGATCGGTTGGTGCACAAGGTTGACAATTTGCATATTTTTAAAGATAAGATGAAAGAGTTGCTCAAGCAAGCAGAAATTGATGTACCAGTAGTCCCAAAAATTAATAACAAAGCTACGATTTGTGCATCGCTGGGTGTCAATGAGCCTGAAAATGAGAATGATAAAGTACTAAATCCAAATCTTAGGAGAGCGAGAGGTCCAGGATGCTTTTCTAGGTTGAAGCCTGTAACTGAAGTCACAACTGAAGAACTTAGCCAGAGGAGGACTTGTGGTACATGTGGTGAAAAAGCAGGACACAATAAAAGAACTTGCAAAGGTTTGTCTAAGAAAGCCAATCTTCAAGCTACTCTAAATCAACACGTTCCTCCCAACAATCAAGCTGTTTACCCTAGAAGATCTGGGTTGTGATCAAAAACTCCAAAATAAGTACTCTATTTTTTTTTAATATTTTTCATTTTAATAAATACTTCGGATCAAATTCTTCAAAATTAAATTGTAAAAAAAATGAGAATGAGATACAGGAAGTCTAGAATAAATGCATAGGTTTAGTTTTTTTTCAAAAGTGTAATGTAATGCAGTTACTTTTATATTTTGAAGCAGTGAAGTTTAATACTTGATGATTTACATTGTGATGTAGTTACTTTTACAGATAAATTATCTATTCTACTGCATTTCAGTAGAATTTTACCAAATCATATAGAAAAGCTTTAACTAAATGTTGTAATTGTTGAAATATACAAAGTAATGCTATAAAATTTCAAATTTTAATGCATTAAAACTAATGTATTATAGATAAACTATGATGCAGTAAAATATGCATAGTAATGCAGTAAAATTATACTATATGATATGGTATGATACAGTCATTTTCTACTACACTGTGATGCAGTTAACTTCTACTGCATTTTAGTAGAATTTACCAAATCATATAGAAAAAATATAAATAAAATGCTGTATTTTTTGTAATCTATAAAGTAATGCTATAAAATTTCAAAGATTAATGTAGTAAAACTAACTACTCATGACAACTTCCACTCCATACATATGCTATAACTTTTTTTTTCATCTGATGAATTGCATCTGATGTATTATAGCTAAATTATGATGCAGTAAAATATGCTCAGTAATGCAGTAAAAATATACATTATGATATGTTATGATAGAGTTAAATTTAACTTCTATTGCATTTCAGTAGAATTTTACCAAATGATATAGAAAAACTTTAATAAAATTTCAAATTTTAATGCATTAAAACTAATCCCTCATGATAACTGCCACTCCATACATATTCTATAACTTTTTTATATAACTAAAATATGCACCGTAATGCAGTAAAATATGCACAGTAATGTAGTAAAAATATTCATTATGATATGGTAATAGGTAAAGAAAAACCTTCATGTTTACAAGTTATTGGAAGAAAAAACAACTAGAAATTCAATTCAAAAGATTTAAAACTGAGATCTCTATTTATCAAGTGTCTTCTCGACGGTAGTAATGAATTTCTTCTACAAGGCTTTATCATATCTAACATCATGCTCTTTTATAATCTTTGAAATTTTTGGCTTCTTCCTGAAGTATGCTTGTGCTTCTTTCAACAAATTTGCTTTTTTGACACTAAAGTCCATGAGAAGGATTTTGGCCAAGTACTTGGCACGAAGCATCTTCAATTGTGTTTTCTGAATTGTTCCTTCTTTCTCAATGGATGTAAAAAGTTTTCTTTACCTAGATATGTTTCTAAATGCCTCATGACAAATACTCCACAATCGACAGTATTGGATTTTGTTTTCCAATTAAAATCAATAATGCTAGGCTCAGAAACTAGAATTTCAGCGCATTTTGGATGATGATGTCTCTCTAAGTAATTTGTAAAAGAATCAATCTGTGCAAATTTAAAATAAAAAGTATGAGATACAGCAATGTAATGCACTATTTTATAAAAAAAATGATGCAGTAAAATTATCAATATTATTCACAAGGTATAGGAATGTAAACAAATAAGTTTGATGCAGTAAAAATATCACCATAATGCTTTAAGTATTAGATAAAAGTAGACTTACCAGAGCAAATGGGAAAGAACCATATCTTGTTTGTATATCATCGATGTCGTCATCTATGTTATCAATTATGTCTATTTCAGCGGTCTTCATATTGAAACAGATTACGTAGAAATGGTTTGATGAATCTTTCGATATCTTTATTGCAGGAAAGAATACTTGTAGATATTTTTGTTATCATTAATCAACTTCATAGAACATCACAATTATATCATTTAATTCTCATAATTAATCTACTTACCAAATGAACATCGTCAAAATTCTTCCGTTTTGCTTCAGTTAAAACAAAATGAATATTTCGATCAAAAACTTCCATTCTTTCTTCAATAGTCTTCCCCGAATCAACAGTGTAATTAGTCTGTTTCTAGTAAATGTAAAACGTTATGTATATCATAATGTAAAACGTTATGTATAAAATAATTATATAATTGAATTACTTACAAGCATTTCCGTATGACAATATACATTTCCATCATCTGAAATCTTGTCTCTGTGTTGTTCCTCGTGATTTTGAACAATAGACCACAAGTCTGATATGAGTGAAGCAATTTCTATTTCAGGGTACAGGCTCAAGAAATAAACACCTTCGACTCCAACTCTTTTATTCATCTTGAAAATAACCTCACTGTACAATATTTCAGACAAGGTAAAATATATAATGTTGTGATACCAAACCTACTGAATTAAACCTACTGAATCATCTTGAATCAGACAAATTAATCAGCGAATTGAGATGGTTTGTATGTTTAATTTTTTTATTAATGCTCATATGAATGATTTATTTTAGATATTGGTCAAAGTTTAGATATTGTTCAAATTTTGTTTAAAAGTGATTTTTTATGTTTGATAATCACTGCTATGTGTTAAAAATGCACTATAATGCTCTAGAATTAGACTTAAGTTTATATTTAAGATTAAATAAATAACTAATTGATCTTAAGTTAAAAATAATGCTATGTGTTAAAAATAAACTATAATTCTCTAGAACTAGAATTAAGTTCATATAATGCTATGTGTTAAAAATGCACTATAATGCTCTAAAATTAGACTTATGTTCATATTTTAAGTTCATATAATGCTATGTGTTAAAAATGCAATATAATGCTCTAGAATCGGACTTAAGTTCATATGAATGATTTAGGTTAGCTGTTGTTCAAAGTTTGCTTAAAAGTGACTTTTTATGCTTCAAAAAAAACTACTACGTGTTAAAAATTAAATATAATTAATGAAGTAAATATATAATATTGGTGTAGTGATAACAAATATGTTATGAAATAATTAAAAACTTACCCTTCAGGTGTCTTATTACCCCATATGTATTCTGCTATCTTCTTTCCATCTTCTGATAGTGGTTGGCCCAATATGATTTTCCGTTGATAAAATGGCGACACTAAAGAAGGAGGCAACTTTACTTGACGTTTTTCGTTTTCCATATCAACTGGTGGAGCAATACAGCTAATTGGCGATGCATGCATAATCATTTTATTTTTGCAGGCTCAGGTTTATCTTTTTCTATCTTATTTCTTTTAGCAATTAACAGATCTCCTTCTTTGTTTCCTTTATCTTCATCATTTTTTTTTTCATTTCATGCATTGTAACTTTCCGAAATTCTTTTTCATTAATTTATCCCTTATATCATCAAAAGTTGTTTTGTTTCCTTCAGTTCGTAGTTGACCAGATAGCGGAATCTCTTTATATTCTTCATGTTGTTCAACAACAAACAATGGTGTTTTACCTTTAACCTCTCTTGCGTTGTTTTTCGGTAACCTCAATTTCATACTATGTAAACTTTTAATAATTCCCTTTTTCTGAATTTGTAGAGATTTTGGTGGCTCGACAATTAAGAAACTTTTTGACACACTCTCTTCTGATTCAGCTAAGAAAGGTAGTTTGAAAATGGAGTAGTCAAAATACTCTTTGTTCACTTCTTCAATTGAAGGAAAATCGGTCATTAAATCTCGATATTTTCCATTCCAATTGAAGGAAAGCCAGCTCCTTTGAGATTTTTAGAACCTGTTATTAAAAGAAGAAATTAAACAACAATTTTTTTTGAAAAAAATAGAATAACTTGTTTTACTCTAGCATAGTTACTTATTACTGCATCATAGTGTTTTTTATCTAGTCATGCATTATAGTTAAACAGTGCATTACTAGTTTTCAAACACTATGTTGTAGTGAAATTAATAATCAAGATAAGAAAGTGTTTGTTTTTCATTTACTTTCATATGCTCCTAGGTTTTCATCTTGTAATTCATCATCTTGCATTCCACCTTCAGTGTCAAGTTCCATCTCTTCTTCTTCACTATCAAGTTCCATCTCTTCTTCTTCACCATCAAAGAATAGCGTTTGCGATTGATTTTCAAGGAATGAATTGTCATAAATGACAATAGATCCCTCGTTGACATCTTTATCGTACACTTCAAAACATATTTCAGCATTTAAACAATCTGTTTGACAAAAAATCAAATTTAAAAAAGAAAATAGTTGATTTAATATTTCTTTATAAACTAGTTTGCACTCTTTAGTTAACTAGTATATCATAGAATATAATTCTATCTAGTTTATAAAAATTATGACGCGATGAAATTGTTGCATAAAATGTAGTTATTACATATTACTTGATATGTAACTAGATTATAATATACTACAGACATTCAAGTTTTAAAGGTGTTCTAGTTATATTACAGACATTCAATATCCGAAACAAATGATATTAGAAAAAATATTAGTAGAAACCAGAGAAGTGTTATTGTTCATTTACTTTTATAGGTTTTTCCTGCTTTAGTGGGCGATGCTTCTCCTGCTTTTCCTTTTGTTGTCTTTATAGGGGCAATAGATGGTTTCTTTTTTCCCCCTTTAGCAGCTGATACTGCTGCTGCTTTATCTTTGGTTGTTGACCTTGTCCGCCTTACATATTCTGGTGTTGAGTCTGGCGTAGAATTCCCTTCATCCATTGCTACAGGCTTAACATTACCAGATTTATTGGCGTCTATACCTTCATTCATCCCAACTTCCACATTCCCAACAGGCTCAGCAATATTTGTCTCATCGGCGTCGTCACCTTCATTCATCCCTACTTCTATAGATTCATTCAAACAACTTTATCCAATGCATTATCTCTAACTGCATCAGTGTTATCTTGATCATTCAAAGCATCATCATCGTTATACATTCTCTTTAAGAATGTTTTTTTTTTTTGAACAATCTCCTTGAAGTCATCGTCAATTGGGCATAATGCTATTTTTAGCTTCTCGTCATGATCTTCAAACATTTCAATAAGCTTTATGAGCTTATGATTCAAGAAAACCTTTATATCCTATGTGTTTTTGAAAAAAAATTTAGTAAAACATAAATTTGATGCATTAAATTTTTTAACTTATTTTAAATAATATATGCTTATATTATTTTGACAAATATAATATAAAATTAAATAATATATATGTATATATATATATATATATATATATATATATATATATATATATATATATATATATATATATATATATATATATATATATATATATATATATATATATATATATATATATATATATATATATATATATATATATATATATATATATATATATATATATATATATATATTAAGCTATGATGTGTTGAAATTTTTATCTTTATTGCAGTAAGATATGCTATTTTTAGGATCACAAACATTTCAATAAGCTTTATGAGGTTATCATTTAAGAAAACCTTCATATCCTGTGTGTTTTTGAAAAAAAAGATACATTGTTAGCTAAACATAAGTTTGATGCATTAAACTTTTTATCTTATTTTTTTAAAAAAAAATATTTATATAGATAAAAAATAAGTTTGATGCATTAAACTTTTTAACTTTAATTCAGTCAAAATATGATGGATTATTTTTGCAAAATAGTCTATGTTAACTAAAATCTAACTTTTATTCATTAATATTTCTAAACTAATGCATTAAGATATGGTACTTATATTTTAACTTAATAATACAGAAGAGACTTGATGATTACCTGACTAGTTTTTTCTTTGAACTGTTCTAGATTCTCTTCTCGGCTAGTACTTCCACCCTCTGTTAACACAATGATCAAACATGATATTAGAAATCATCATCTGATTCCATATATCTATATTTATTTAATATAAGACTATAACTTACCTAGTAGATTATTTCGTTCTTTCCTTTTCTTCAATTTGATCTTTGGTTTTTCAATATATTCAAATCCTTTGAATATAGGAAGTTTACTAAAGCCTCCACTCTCTATTTCTTGTGCTTCTCTTTTTTTTAGCAATTATGTACTCCATCCTTTGAATACAGGTGATGTTCTTTCCACTTTTAGATTAGGCGAATCTGTTGAACTGTAGTATATAAGCTAGAAAATAAAAAATATATATTAGCATTATAGTTCATATTTTATTGCATCATATTTTAGAGATAATACATTAGTAGTTAATGCTGTAAAAAAACATACCGCCAATACTACTGTGGAAGCAGCAAAGGTTTTTCCTGGTGACCAATCCTGGATCTCTGATCGAATACAGTAAAAAATATACTCGCACCAATCAAATTGTTGAAATTCTTCCATTCGTTTTACCGATGGTATGAATCTTTGATTTACAGTGCCATCTTTGTTCCCTTCAGCTAGACAAGAGAAGAAAATAACCAAAAAACCTACTTGGAAAAACCAATCTATTTCGGTCAAGCTAGGAACATGATCTTCAAGCTTCAAAATATTTATCCTGTCTGCATCATCTCCTGCAAAGGGTGTTGTTGCTCTCCAATCTGTAGTTGTCTTATCTTCAGACGTGGTGCTAGGTAGAGAGATAACTTTCTTTTCACCCATCGGAACACCCAGAATGTCATGAATTAATTCCTTGGTTACTTTTATTCTTCTTTCATCTTCCATCTTTATTGTGTCTGTTTCAAGATTATAGTTTTGTACAATCCAAAATGTCATCTTGGTTGGAACCGACATATACTCAAAATTATTGATGAAATGTCCCAACCCCATTTCTCCTATAACCTTAAGCTATCTGGTTGTGCACGTTTTTAAAAAAAGATTCAAATGACGCACTGACATTCTTGGGACGATATTGGGAAATAATGTTCTACCTTTTTTAGAAACTTTTTTTCAGCAACTTCTTTTTCAGCTACATTCTCTACCACTTTCTTCGCTTTAATCCTCTGAATTCTCATCATCTTACCTTTTTCAGCTACCTTCTCTACCACTTCCTTCTCTATCATAACAGTTAGAGCATCTGTCTTTGATGTCTCAACATTTTTTGATTGAATTTGTTCAGCATCGTCAAGTACCTCTAGAATATCAACTGCTTTGCCTTTTTTAGCAACTTCTTTTTCAGCAACTTCTTTTTCAGCTACCTTCTCTACCACTTTCTTCGCATTAATCCTCCGATTTCTCATTATCTTACCTTTTTCAGCTACCTTCTCTACCACTACCTTCTCTACCACAGCAGTTGGAGCATATGTCTTTGATGTATCAACATTATCTGATTGAATTTGTTCAGCATCATCAAGTACCTCAGTTGAATCTAGAATATCGACTGCTGCAACCTTTTTCTTTTTTTTGGTTTGGCTTCCTCCTTCATCAGTTGGGATGTCATCAGCTGCTGCTCTTTTACCAGTAACTTTTTTTTAACACATATTTTTTTCGTTTGGAAGATACTTCAGTTGCATTAAATCCCTCTAGTTCTAAGAGTCCTTCATTGCTTTTACCTGTAAATAATCAACAATGTTATCCAACTTGTAAGAATTTACTGCATCATTACACATCCAATACATATAATGATACAGTAAAATTTGAACATACATTAGAAAATTAGATTACAAATTTTTACACATCACAGTCATTTTCAAGCTTGAAAACTCACATTTAATGATACTTTAGACAACAACTAACCTGAATCATTCATATGAACCTACTTTGGATTTTAGAGCATCAGGGTACTTATTTTAACACATCGCAGTGATTTTCAAACATGAAAACTCACATTTAATCAAATTTGGAACAACAGCCAACCTAAATCATGCATATAAACGTAACTCGGAATATAGAGCAGTAGAGTTCAAATTTTAACATATGACACTGATTTTCAAGCATATAAACAATCATTTAATCAAAATTTGAACAACATCTAACCTAATTCATTCATATAGAACATTAGAGTACAAATTTTAACACATCATAGTGATTTTCAAGCATGAAATCTCACATTTAATCATACTTTAGACAACGGCTAAATAAAATCATTCAAATGAATGTAACTCGGATTTTAGAGCAATTGGTTACAAATTTTAACACATTACAGTGTTTTTCAAGAATGATAACTCCCACTTAATCATACTTTAGGCAACGGCTAACATAAATCATTCATATGAACCTAAATCACATTCTAGAGGATTAGAGTAAAATTTTTATCACATCAAACTGATTTTCAAGCATATAAACAATCATTTAATCAAAATTTGAACAATATGTAACCTAATTCATTCACATGAACCTAACTTGGATTTTAGAACATTAGAGTACAAATTTAAACACATCATAGTGATTTTCAAGCATGAAATCTCACATTTAATCATACTTTATATAACAACTAACCTAAATCATTCATATGAAACTAACTTGGATTCTATAGCATTAGAGTGCAATTTTTATCATATCGTAGTGTTTTTCAAGCATATAAACTCACGTTTAATCAAAACTTGAACAACAGCTAACCTAAATCTTTCATTTTAATCTAACTCAGAATCTAGAGCATTAGAATACAAATTTTAACACATCACTCTGATTTTCAAACATATAAACTCACATTTAATCAAACTTTAAACAACAGTTAACATAAATCATTCATATCATCCTAACTCGGATTTTAGAGCATTATAGTATAAATTTTAACACATCACAGTGATTTTCAAGCATGAAATATCACATTTAATCATACTTTAGACAACGGCTAACTAAAATTATTCATATGAATCTAACTCGGATTTTAGAGCATTAGAGTAAAAATTTTAACACATTATAGTGTTTTTCAAGCATGATAACTCACATTTAATCATACTTTAGACAACGACTAACATAAACCATTCATATGAACCTAAATCACATTCTAGAGCATTAGAGTATAATTTTTATCACATCAAACTGATTTTCAAGCAAATAAACAATCATTTATTCTAAATTTTAATAGTATGTAACCTAATTCATTCATATCAATCTAACTCGGATTTTAGAGCATTAGAATACAAATTTTAACACATTACAGTGATTTTCAAGCATGAAACTCACATTTAATCATACTTTAGACAACGGCTAACCTAAATCATTCATATGAACCTAACTTGGATTCTATAGCATTAGAGTGCAATTTTTAACACATCGCATTGAAATAAAGATGTAGAAAAAATCACTTACTGGATGATATTGTTATAGATTTTTCCGGCAACTTTTTTTTACTGTTTCCATAATCTACTCTTTGTTTTATCATCATTCCAACACTTTTCCTATTTTCTAGATACATGAAATGATAGTTCGAATCAGATTATTATAAACATAAATAATATCGAAAATAAATAAATAGAGGTATTAATTCGCTTACGAGGAGGAGTACAGGATTTCAAATTCTTATTCACCATCTTTTTTGATTGATGCATTTCAAAATTTATGCATCTTGTTTTGATCTGGTTTTGATCTAGTGTGTGTAAACTTGGGGAGAGAGAAATATTGGAGATATCTGTAGTAGTTGGTTAAAATAAGAGCCACGTGGTTGTTTATTCACCATAAATGAGACGCTCTTGGTTGGTTATTTACTAATTTGCCCCTAAAGTTTGTAATATTTACCAAATCAATATACAGCTTTATTAGATTTTTCCAAATCAATATTTAATTTTATCATATTAATAGGTAGGTGGTTGTTTATTCACCATAAATGAGACATTCTCAGAAGGTTATTAATAATTTGCCCCTAAAGATTGAAATATTTACCAAATCAATATACAATTTTATCATATTCTATCAAATCAATATATAAATTTATCAGATTTTATCAAATCAATATACCATTTTATCAGATTTCTTTTAATAATTTTAAAATATAAAGGTATAATGCTTTAAAATCTACTTCTTTCCATTAGAAGTTTACCAAATCATAAAGATTATGTACTGCATTACAGAAGAGGATAACCAAAATAAATTTTAGGTAAACAGAGTGGCATTTACAATGTACTTAGGCCAAGCTAAAATAAAATTACAACAGAAACAAACTTTATGTTTTGGGTAAACTTTACATAATAAAATTCTTCAAAAGTTCATACATAATTTCATTAAATTTCATCCCTGGATTGCCTTCTTTATTCTTGCTTCAAACTTCCTCATGAGCCCAATATTGACTTTCACATTGAAACCACTTATAAACTTTCGTTTCTTTTGTTGCTTCTTCCAATGTTGGTCCGCCGCTTTGAGTAACTCATTTCTCCAAAGGTTACAAGGCAACAGAAGAATCTTTGCTAAGTACTTTGCTCTAAGAGTGTTAATAGTTGTTTTTTGATTTCTATTTTCATCTGGCATTGTCATCAACCATATTTCTTTACCGACGTACATCTCCATATGCCTCATAGCAAAAAGACCACAGTCGACAGCATTTTTTCTTGTCCTCCAAGTCATCTTCAAGACTCTTGGGACGGCCTTCATGATTGCAGCATGTTTTTGATCATTTACACTTTCTAGGTAAGCAATGAATAATTTGATCTGTGAAAAAAATACAAGATTGATGTTAATGCTGTAAAATTATATGTAATGCAATAAAAAAATTTACCTGTTATATTTAAAAAAAGTTATAACAAAATTTTGAAGGTTATAAAAAACTAGTATTTATTAATACATAACTGTTTATCCAAATGAGATATATATCAAAAAATTACCATTGTCATGACATAAGGGCCATATCTGTCATCAAGATCCTCATAATCATCATTAAGGTTGTCCATGATTTCTATTCCAGTAGATAACATATTGAAGCATATTAAATAGTAATGGTTTACATCATCTATCATCTGAATGCAAGGAATCATAACCTGTAGATAATTCAGTAAAATATTATTAACTAAACATAGTAATGCTGTAAAACTTTAAGTGTAATACTGTAAATGTAAAACCCGTAAAAATAAGGTCATAATTTAATTATAATTTTCAATTATTTTGAAGTATTTTATAACGTTAAATATTATTATGTTTAACGGTTTAAGTTGAAACCGATATTAAATATTATAATTTAATATTTTGACGAGTAACGAGGACTACTAGTGATCGCGATACCGACGGATGCCAAAATTTTTATATTTTATTATCGATCGTTTCGATATTTAATATTTTCGACGATATTGTTTTAATTACGTATCGAGTCGTTATATCATTATTTTTCGTGTGCGTTTAAACTTTTAAGTATTTTTACGAAACCCGAGTCCCGTAAATATTTTCAAAATTGACTAGTGACAATTTCCCACCTTTTTAACTAGCTAATTTCATTTTAAGCCAAGCTTTTGCCAAAATTGCACTTTGGTCCTTCCCCACTAACTAAAATTAAATAAATTAAAAACACACACACATACTTTATTTTTTCTTTCACTTCCAAAATTTTCTTTCTCTCTCTCTTTTTCTTGTTTATGCCGAAACTCAACCCACACACCCAAATCCATACATTTTTCAAATTATCTTGAGCTTGAGGTTGATTCAAGCTAAACCAAGCATAGACCCATCTCTATTTTTGATCAAGGATCACAAAGGTATAAAATTTTTACACATGCAAGCACTTTTTATTTTTATGATGTTGGTAGGTGGAAGCCATGGTTATGCATGGTGTTTTTAGCATGATCCATGGTGGTTCTTGCTAGAAATCTTGTTAAAAATTATATTTTGATCCAAAGATTTTTATTTTTGTTATGATTTTGATGTTATGGTGGATGTATGATGATATTAGAGTATAGGAATGACCATTTCTATGGTTGGTTGTGGTCAAAAAGTTGATTTTGTACAAGATTTTGGTACCCATTTTATAGCAGTAGGTAAACTGAGAAATCCGAATTTTTATGTTTTGAAAATGACTTAACTTATAGCCTAGGGTTGTAGATAATTTCCTTAGCTTCGATTTGATATAAGGTAGAGCTTCTAACTCAAAACGAGCGCGAAGTTATGATGTTTTGAATAATCGTGTACCGGGAGACGAGTATCGACACTACATATAGTTGTTGTCGATATTTGGATCGAATCCCGGGGACTCTAAATGAAAGTTTTAAAATGTTTAACCTACTGATAATGAGGTATTTATTTATTAGGTTGAGTTTACTTTAAAACCCGAGTGTCGGTTTTGTAAACGGAGTCGTTTAAATAAGTTAAAACGGTTGTATGAAAAATTAACGTAAATCTGTCCGGATTTTGTGGTTTGAAAATGAGTCGAGTAAAGGACTTTAAAATTAATTTCATTTGATGAACTTGTAGGAGGACTTTCTATATATAGTAAGTTAGCTTATCGAGTCGTTTCATAAACGGTTTACAAGTTTAAAAGGGGTAAATAAGCTAGTACATGTAGTATGTACCGGCGGATTTTGTTAAAAGTATAAAATGGTAAAGTAAATGAGTAGTAAAGTATAAGGAAGTTATTTATATCGTTTACTCTCGAGTATATTGTGGTTTTATGAGTTCGAGTTTGATTTTATTAAGTATCATTTATTTCTCGAGTCTATTATTATTAAAGCACGCACCTTATTTGCTAGGTTGCGGTTATCGTGATTATCGGGCATCTACTATCGTCGGCGATCGTCTCATTACCACTATTGGCTAAGGTGAGTCTATAGCCTCGTTTGCGAAATTATATGATTTTAAAAACCCGCGAGGGGGAATACATGTTTTATAAACTTAGAACACAAGATTTTTATGGTATGCTTGTCCCTCTATGAATGGACCCGTGGTTGCCTTTAAATTGCATTAAGTGATTGCCATTGTTAAAGCCTCAATTATGGACCGTTAATTAACCTATGATGGGTTAACCGCTAGTTCAATTAATAGATCTATGGGGGAAGCCGCCCCGGTTCAGTTTGTGTGGACTTGTCACAGAAGCTTAGGCCCGACCTCCACACTGTTTGGACATATTGTATTGAGAAGTCAGGTACACGGCAATGTACCAATAATCAGGAGGTAACCGACAATTAATAAATCTCCTGTCTTATCAGACCTCTAAAAGGAGTGTTTAAGGGCTCGGTTCCATGAGCTTATTGCAATTTATGCTATATACAATTATCATTGTTGATGCAAATTATTATTTGATGCTTATAAGCATGCCACAAACTTATAATCTTTGCTTGTGTTCAAATTGATTACATAAACCTATAGATTCACTCGGCATTTTTGCTGATTGTTTTACTCACATGTATTTCAGGTAATCAAAAAGTGGAAGCTTGGAGGTCACGAGAATGAAGTTGTGCACTGCTATGTTATTCAAACTCTTTGATTTATTTATCGTTCCATTTCTAAAACAAACTAATTTGTTGTTTTAACTTATCTTTTGGTAACGATTACTTGGGACTACGCTACTCTGATAAATGTTTTAGGAACGATAAATTTGAAACGTCTCTTTTCGAGTCGTTCTTTATAAATTATGTGTTATTGTATCATTGTTTAGCACCCAAAGATGTATTCCGCTGCGTGTAAATTTGGGGGTGTTAAAGTAAATAATTTTTAAATAGTTTTAGTAATAGATGTTATTTAGGACATACCATACTAATGTTATTCAAATTTGTTTTCTTTGAATTCTGTAAAACAGACTCAAAGTTATCATCAAAAAGTTTTCTCAGGTGTTCTTCATCCTTTTTCTGTTCAACCAGAGTCGGAGGCTGTATATAATCACAAAAAAAAATATTATAACCTATAGAAATTCAATTTTGTAAGTATATATATAGACAAAAAAACTCACCAGCATTCCTGTACTGCAGTACAGATTAGAGTTAAATGAGATGCTCGATTTTAATGTCTCCTCATACGCTAGAACAAGACTCCATAGGTCAAGAATATTTGATGAAATTAGGATGTTTGGATAAAGACTCAAGAACCATATACATTCAACTATTATGCCCAATCCACTGAATATTAATTCCCTGTGCATTATAAAAGGAATTCATTTATTTTTTACCAAATCCCAAACAAAAAAAATACCTATAATATTCAATTCAGGTACTTCATTAAAGGTTAATGCAGTAAAAACTAACCCTTCAGGACAAGTGCCACTCCATACATATTCTATAACCTTTATTTCATCTTCAGTAAATGGTATGGCTGGATGAATTTTCCACTCATGATATGGTGACACCTTTTGACTTGAGTCTATCCTATAAACCGCATCTTCTAATACTTCAGCGCCTCTTTTCATTCTTCTGATAGGGCTTTTAGAATCACTTTCATTTGAGGGTTCTGGAACTGCAATACTAACCACTTTCTCTTTGCCTTCTTCTGAATTCTTATCTTTAACACTACTTTTGAACATTGGCGTCTTAGTCTCTATGTTTTGGACTGCATTAACAAGTATTGAAGCCATTCCAGCAATTTCATGAATTTCAGTTGCTTCTTCATTAGCTTCAACAGATGTTTCTTGAGGCAATTCAGCAACTTCATGAGCTTCAACACTTTTTTCATTAGCACTTGTATTTCCTTCATCCATTTTTCTTGCCTCAAAATGTCCATCATTGTTTCGTATTAGGCTTAATTTTAGATTACTTAATTTAGGACGAAAGGATGGAGTGTTGAGATTTTGTAAAACATCTGAGGTACAAGTCCAAATATTATCGGTCATATTTTCAACCAAATTAAATGCATCCAACCCTGGTTGACCTACATCATAATCAACAACTTTAGCACCCAAGATACCCAAATCATCTTCAAGATCAATCTTTCTTCGTTTGTTGATTTGATATCCTTTTTCATCTTCCTTCGTTTGTGATAAAGGTTCTATTGTGGGAAGTCTAGTGTTTAGATAACTCAACAAACTTTCATCACTATCTTCTGAAGGTTCTTCTACGACATAAGCTATCTAAGCATTTTTATCAGTTTCATTTGAAAATTGTGTTTCTGGAGGAGTTGTCTGAGTGAAATAAGTATAATCAAATGGTACAATGCCCATGTTTTGCCCTGGAATCAGATTTTGAGGCCCCTCACCAGCATTTTTACAATCATGCTCATCTTTCTTTTCCTCATTTACATCGTCACCACCTTTTTTATTCTTTTTTTCATCATCGCCATTATCTGCATATTTTTACATTGTTAGAATTTTTAAATTGCAAAGCCTACCAAATTAACGTAATAATGCTATAGCATTGTAGTTATATTATTACCAAAAAATTATTTAGTACAACATAGAAAAATATAATTTGAAGGTTATAGACATACCATCATGTTGATCCTCAACATTTCCTTTTTCTACATCATCATGTTGATACTCAAAATTTCCCGTTACTGCATCATCATCATCATCTAATGCATCATCATCGTCATCATCTAATTCATCATCATTGTCAGTTTCATCATCAATATCATCATCCTCATCTCCATTCCCTTCTTCACTACCATCATTTTCATCATCCTCATCTCCATTCCCCTTTTCACTATCATCATTTTCATCTTCCACATCACCTTGCTTATGTTTATAATAAACTATGAAAACCTTATTTCTTTGATGTACAAGTTTTTTTAATCGTTCGGACTCGGGCTAGTATCTAAAAGCAAGATCTAATTTTCTATCAGAATTTTCCATCAGCTTAATTGCTTGCTGTAGATAAGCTTTTACAATATCGCACATTCCCTATAAAATAAAAAAGCATTTAAAGTTTAATGCATTAAATTGTTTTTTTGCCAAATCACTTTCATAACTAGTAAAAAATAACATCAAAACTATCATTTTCAGACAACCGAGTTCTCAATCCTCATTACAAAGAAGGAGTCTTCCCAATATGGGGAATCAAAAGGCTCCCACTAGGTTTTCGAGCTTGTTCCTAGTGAGCCACATACATCAAATATTTTTTGATTGTGTGAGCCTTAAGACCGGATAATCTATTGAATTTTAGTTAATTTTTTAACCAAATCATCTTAAGTAACATATATTTCATACAAAGTTATTACCTTAAAAGTTTTAGATGAAAAATCTTTAGCTTCTTCAAGTTCTTCTTCTGAAAACTCTTCTTCATCTTCTACAACATCAACAAAATAAATTATTATATAATAATAAAATTTCAAGAAATTTTTTTTTGTATACCTGATAAACTCACTAATTTCTTTTTTTGGTATCTTTCTTCTTTGGCTCAATCCATTCTAAACCATCAACGATTTCTAAACGTCCAAAACCTCCTTTCTTAAGTTCAAGAGATTCTCTAGCTTTCATCAATTGATGATTCCATGCTTTGAACGCAGGGACTGTTTTTTCGACCTTTACCTTTTTACACACAGTTGAATTGCAATACACAAGCTGCACCAAAAAATATATTTTAGTAGTTAGCTGTTGAAAATTTATGTAAAATTTTATAAACTATAAAGCAAATTTTTACAGCATTTTAAGTAAAACATTTATAGCAGTTAAGTCTAAAATTTACAGCATTTAAGTTTAAATTTGTACTTACTGTGAGTAAAACCAATGGTCCACTAAAGGTGCTACTTGAATCAAAACTGGTGCATTCCCTCACCAAACATTCTAATACATATGAGCACCAATCCATTTTTGGAATTCTATCAGTGTTATTCCCAATAAATGGAATAAGCCTCTCATTTATCGTTCAATCTTTATTACCTTCTCCGATTATTGAGAAGAATAGTGATAGGAAACCAACATTGAATACCCAATTGGCTTGTTCGCATTTAGTCAAAAATGATTCCAATTTTGAAACTCCGATTTTCTTATCATTACCGACAATATGCTTCACCTTTCTTCTCCATCTCTGAGTCGTAGGCTCTAATAGATTTTTTTTCTTTTAGAGTTTCAACAGGGATATCCACCCATTGGTATCCCAAGCATATCATGCACAAGTTGTTTTGTAAACTTTATCTTCCTACCATCTGCCATTCCTAGAGTGCGTGTTTTTGAATCAAAATTGGTAGCTAAAAACAGACCTAAGGTTGATGGAATATAATATATGTTGAAGTTTTTAGGAAAATCATCAAATCCCATTTCTCGAACACGCTTCTCTTGTTGAGGGCTTAAGTTGTTTAGGACCTTTTGGAGATTTCTTGGTGACATTTTGTATTTTATTGTTTCCTGATCAGCCTTTTTTGGCTTCTTTTGTTGAATTGCTTGTGGATAACAAACGATCATATTATCTATTGTTTTTGCCTTCTTTTTTGACTGAAAATAGTCATCAGAATATTTTTTTACTGCAAGCCTTTTCCCCTTATCTTCCTTATTTTCTATCTTATATTTATCGAAAGTTCTTTCTTTAAAATCCGAATCACTGTTTTCAGTTGGTTTCTTTTTTTTCTCATTGGTCTTTTTAACTGAAGGAGATATACCTGAAAAGATCACACATTCTAGTCATTTACAGTACTAATAGTTAAACCATTATAGTTGCATTTTTTAAAGCATTATAGTTTACAGAATCACAGTTAAAATTTTCCAAATTTCAAGTATACTAATAGTTAAAGCATTATAACTTTTCAGAGCAATAATACATCTACATAATCACAAATTCATAATACAGACAGTCTAAGCTTTAATGAATCACATTTATCACATAAGATATGTGTGACCATGACTTACATCCTATAGAATAAGAATCTCAATTTTAACGCATCGCATCAAATTTTAAACATATTAGAACAGATTTAAAACAAATTATAACACATCAAAGTTATTTTATAGATCATTAACTCAGATTTAATCATAATTTATACAACATCTAACCTAAATCATTTATATTAAATTAACTCAAATTCTAGAGCATTAGAATGCAATTTTTATAACATAACAGTGATTTTCTAGATCATTAACTCAGATTTAATCATACTTTAAACAACAGTTAACCTAGATCATTCATTTGAACCTAACTCGGTTTCTAGAGCATTAGATTACAAATTTTATCACATCACACTGATTTTCAAGCATATAAACTCACATTTAATAAAACTTTGAACATCATTTAACCTAAATCATTCATTTGAATCTAACTCAGAATCTAGAGCATTATAATACAAATTTTAACACATCACTCTGATTTTCAAGCAAATAAACTCACATTTAAATAAAAATTGAACAACATTTAACAAAAATCATTCATATGATCCTAACTTGGACTCTATAGCATTAGAGTGCATTTTTTTATCATATCGAAGTGATTTTCAAGCATATAAACTCACGTTTAATCAAACCTCGAACAACAGCTAACCTAAATCATTCATTTGAACCTAACCCGGAGTCTAGAGCATTAGAATCCAAATTTTAACACATCATATTGATTTTCAAACATGTAAACTCACATTTAATCAAACTTTAAACAACAGCTAACATAAACCATTCATATGAACCTAACTCATATTTTAGAACATTAGAATACAATTTTAACACATCATACTGATTTTCAAGCATATAAACTTACATTTAATCAAATTTTGAACAACATCTAACCTAAATCATTCATATAAACTTAACTCAGATTTTAGAGCATTGGAGTACAAATTTTAACACATCGCATTGATATTCAAGCATGAAAACTCACATTTAATCATACTTTAGACAACAACTAACCTAAATCATTCATATGAACCTAACTTGGATTCTATAGCATTAGAGTGCAATTTTTATCATATCGCAGTGTTTTTCAAGCTTATAAACTCACTTTTAATCAAAGCTTGAACAACAACTAACCTAAATCTTTCATTTGAACCTAACTCAGAATCTAGAGCATTAGAATACAAATTTTAACACATCACTCTAATTTTCAAACATATAAACTCACATTTAATCAAACTTTAAACAACAGTTAACATAAATCATTCATATCAATATAACTCGGATTTTAGAGCATTAGAGTACAAATTTTAACACATCACAGTGATTTTCAAGCATGAAATCTCACATTTAATCATACTTTAGACAACGGCTAACTAAAATCATTCATATGAATCTAACTCGCATTGTAGGACATTTGAGTACAAATTTTAACAAATTATAATGTTTTTCAAGCATGATAACTCATATTTAATCATACTTTAGACAACGGCTAACATAAATCATTCATATGAACCTAACTTGGATTTTAGAACATTAGAATACAAGTTTTAACACATCATACTGAGTTTCAAGCATATAAACTTACATTTAATCAAATTTTGAACAACATCTGACATAAATCATTCATATGAACCTAATTCTAAAGAATTATAGTTTATTTTTAACACATAGGAATGATTTTGAAGCATTAAAAGTCACTTTTAAACAAACTTTAGAATAACATCTAACCTAAATCATTTATATGATCCTAAGACCCATTCTAAAGCATTAGAGTGCAATTTATAACACATAGCAGTGGTTCTAAAACTTAAAAAGTCACTTTTACACAAAGTTTGAAAATCATCTAAACTAAATGATTCATATGAACCTCAGTCTAATTCTATTGCATTATAGTGTATTTTAAACACATAGCAGTGATTTTGAAGCTTAAAAAGTCACTTTTAAACTAACTTTGAAGAACATCAACCTAAATCTTTTATATGAACCTTAGACCCATTCTAGAGCATTGCAGTGCAATTTTTAACACATAGCAGTCATTTTGAAGCATAAAAAGTAACTTTTAAACAAACTTTGAACAACATCTAACCTAAATCATTCATATGAACTTAAGTCTAATTCTAGAGCATTATACTGCATTTTTAACACATAGCAGTTATTTTCAAGCATAAAAAATATCTTTTAAGCAAACTTTGAACAATAATCGAAAAATTAAAAATCTATTACCAGAAGGAGAAGGCGGAGATAGTTCGATAAACGTACGAACCATCTCGATTGGCTGCTTAATTTGTCTGATTCAAGATGATTCACTGCGTGAAATGTGTTTTTTTGATCGGATTTAGTGTGTGAAATGTGTGTTTTTTGATCGGATTCAGTGTGTGAAATGTGTGTTTTTGATCAGATTTAGTGCGTGAAATGTGTGTTTTTTGATCGTTTTTACTGCGTGTAATGTGTGTAGTATGTATGTATTGGTCGTTTATTGGGCGCGTTTAATATTTTATTTCATTCGAGAATTGCCCCTAAAGTTTGATAGTTTACAAAAAGACACCATTTTTTTTATCAAATTTAGTGATTTAAGGGCTGAGAATTCACCTCATTTATTTTATTATAGAATTTGTTTTATAATAACCCCACTATATATATATATATATATATATATATATATATATATATATATATAGGGGAGCGTTAACGTGGTATACACCTTTAAAATAGGTTACGGCAGGCACACTTGTGGACCGTTGGATCAACTATTGTAAATGAGATTAGTTTCTATTTAAACAATTAATTAATAATGGCATGTTTGTAAATAAGTGAAACATTATGGCATTTTCTATACATGTCATTTAGTTGTTCACCTGTACGATGCATGCTTTTCGGTTTTAAAAAGCAGGATACAATTGGTTCCATACGTAAACTAGTGAGCTTTTCAAATTTCATTTTATTCCTGCTATTATTAATGACACACTGTGATTAAAAACATTTGTTTTAATCCTTTTTAAACTAATAGTGCTACATAAAAATGTATAAAAAGTGAAATATTTTTTAAATCAGATATATGCAAAATATTTTTATAAAATAGTTTTAAATTGCTAAAATTGATCACTTTTAAATACATTTATATCTATATTTGCATGCACAAAGTACTTAGAAACGAGTGTATTGATCATGTGCAATTGAGATGCCCAGTACATGTTTTATAAATAACTAATAAAAACGAATTTATGTTGCGTACTTGCATGTATGTGTTGAGAATGGCAGATTGAATATTTTCTCTTTGATAACTGGTACAATATTTTTTAATCATTTATAAAGTAATGCTTTTTCTTTCTTTGATACATGTGGTACACATTAAAAAATAATTTATATAGTGACTAAAGATAATTGTTACATTAGATATTAAGTGATACAAATTATATTCTTTATTTTAAAGATGTTTTTTCTACTTATAATATAATTTGATACACATACAATGGTTACCAAATCACACATAATTAGTTTTTTGGAGATCTCGTCAATTACGGTAGCAAAAAAATTGTTTTTTTTGCGATCTCGTGTATTAGTATAAAGAATTCAATTTAAAACATAACATGTTACTGTATACAAGACTTAATACAAGTTAACCCAAATTTATCATGTTATACAAGACTCGATACAGATGGACATATTTTTCTAGTTTATTTGTTTTTGTGACAAATTATATTAGACACATTTTTTTCTTGTGACACATTGGAGAGACATGTTATTTTCTTTATATTTTTTTGTGACACATAATAGTGACATCTTCTTTTTTATTTGTCTTTTGACACATTATTAGTGATGCTTTTTTATTTATATATTAGTGACATTTATTTTCTATATATTTTTTGACACTTTGAGGGTCAGCATGGAAACTTCAAGCATGGAAGTTTGGCAAGAAATGTGGTAAACGCGGTGCAAGTGACTACGGTTTCATAGGCTATCGAGTTTCTTCACCTAGCCAAATTGGATTATGGGACAATTGGTTTTTTAGGCTATGGCGATTGAAGAAGAGCAAAACACATCAACAAAGACAATAGTTAACCGTGGTTGTGAATGAAGAAATTTAGATATATAAACAATTAATTGTGGGACATGAAAGAATGGAGGTCGTTTAAAAGAAGGATGGAGAGGTTGGGATTTGGGAGTGAAAGCGAGTAGTTTTAGGTTGTGCTATTAAAATAGGAGTAAATAAAATACCCATGACACCCTTGCAAATTAATTTATTATTTTGGTTTAAAACAGTCCATTTAAATTTACATGTCAACCTATTAATGCCATGTGTCAGATTTTTATTAGTGCCTACTATAACGCACTTTAATCTGTAACGTACTTTAACGCAAATCTATATATGGGGATATAATAAAAATCCCCTTAAAATAAAAAGTATAGGAAGGAATCCTAGCCCTTGGATTTGATTTAAAAAACGGAATGGCATATTTGTAATTTCCTGGAAACTTTAAGGGCAAGTCGGTCATTTACAACCCACTAACTACTTCCTTATTTTAGGGTTAAGGTTTAACCGCCTACCTTGTACGTTTTATTTTCATTTCATCCCAAAAAAACACACATAACTAAAACACACACAGCAAACCCTAAAATAATCATCAATCGAGCAAATAATCGATCAAATCATCAATTTAACAGATTCATCGTATCATTAAATCATCAAATCCACCAGTGTAAGTGATTTTATTATCGATCTATTCTAATAGATTTGATAAATTTTTGATTTTATATTAGATTTAATAAAAGATTGATTTTTTATAATAGATTTTATTTAATAATACATAAATCTTTTGTATATTTTAAGCTGTTGCTAGTGGTTGTGATGCGGCAACGATAATTGGACAAGTGGTTGCTTGTGGTGGATACGCGGTGGATGGTGGTGGTTAGAAATGGTGAGGACGAATTTGAAGGATTTTTCTCCCTCAGGTAAAAACTATTATAAACCCTAATTATTTTTATTTTTTATTTTATGTTTATTAAATACTTATACAAATTTTAATTTAATGGATTTAGTAAAAAGGAAAAGTGGTAGACTGTGGTTGAAGAAAAAAGTATTTTATGGAAATCATAAAGAAAAATCGCCAGAAAACTCAATAACTATATCATCTAGTAAGTGATTCTGATTAAATTGATCTATTATGATTTATATTTATTTTGCAATTAGTTTTTATATGGTAGACTGTTATGTAGTATTTGTATGATATATGTTGGCTAAATTATGTTAAGTGTACTAGTTATGCAGTATTTTGCAATTAGTTTTTATATGGTCTTGCTGCGGGCTTACTGCGGTCTTGATGCGGGCTTGCTGCGGGCTTGCTGCGGGCTTGCTGCGTGCTTGCTGTGGGCTTGTTGCGGGGTTGCAGCGGGCTTGCATCGGGCTTGATGCGTGCTTGCTGCGGGCTTACGATTTTTTAAGATTGTATAACTTTATTCAGATTGTATAACTTTAATGTAGTGTTTGCATTAAATTAATGTAGTTTATAATTACCTATCGGGTCTGAGAATAAGATACAAAAGGCAACAGATTTGTTTAGTTGTATGAAATTGTGTGTTTGTATGAGCGCATTTGTAAAATTTTAATGCAGTGTGTGTATCGAATTAATGCAGTTTGTGTGAGATATCGGGCTTGAAATGAGAATAAGGTATGTCAGATTTGTTTAGTTGTATGAAATTGTGTGTTTGTGTTTACGCAATTGTATAACCTCAATGCAGTTGTTGTATTGAATTAATGCAGAATAGTGTTGCCTATCGGGCCTGAGAATATAAAAAGATACGGACAGATTTGTTTAGTTGTATGAAGTTGTGTGTTTGTGTGCGCGTATTTGTAGAATTTTAATGTAGTTTGTATTGAATTAATGTAGTTTAGGGTTGCCTATCGTGCCTGAGACTATGATAAAATATGGGAAGATGTGTTCAGTTGTAGAAAAGTGTATGTGTGTGGGTTTATATGCTATTAATGGAGCTGACGTAATGAAGCGATGCATCAAGTAATATTGGGAATACTGTGTAGAGTATTAGTCTAGGTTAGGTTATGTGCATAGTCTCTTAGTTGTTTGTGTGTTTGTGTCTAATTTATGCATTTGATACATTAAACTGATTCGATAGAAACTTGCCTATTTAGTATGAGTCTAGGTTAGGTTATGTGCATAGTGTATTATTTTTTTGTTTGTTTGTGTCTTATTCATGCGGTTGATTTTTTGAAGTGGTGTAGTAGGAACTTTTGTGTGTAGCATGTGTCTAGGTTAGGTTACATGCAGAGTGTCTTAGTTGTTTGTGTGCTTATGTCTTATTTATGAAGTTGTTTTTTGGAAGTAATGTAGTAGGAACTTGTGTGTGTAGTATGAGTCTAGGTTAGGTTACGTGCAGGGTGTCTTAGTTGTCTGTGTGTTTATGTCTTATTGATGCAGGTGACTTTTTGAAGTGATGCAGAAAGAACTTGTGTGTAGTATGAGTCTAGGTTAGGTTACGTGTAGAGTGTCTTAGTTGTTTGTGTGTTTGTATCTTATTCATGTACTTGATTTTTTTAAGTGGTGCATTAGGAACTTGTGGGTATGGTATGCCTCTATGTTAACTTACGCGCAATGATTCTTAGTTGTTTATATGCTTTTTACTTATTGATGTGGTTGATTTTTTGAAATGATGTATTAGGAACTTGTGTATGTAGTATGTGTCTAGGTTAGGTTACGTGCATAGTGTCTTAGTTGTGTGTGTCTTATAGATGCAGTTTATTTTTTGAAGTGGCGTAGTAGGAAATTGTTTGTGTAGTATGAGTATATGTTAGGTTGTGCACATAGTATCTTAGTTTTTTTTGCGTTTGTGTCTTGTTGATGTAGCCGATTTTTTTAAGTGATGTAGTGGGAACTTTTCTATGTAGTATGAGACTAAAAAAATATAAGTGGACCTTGAAAACAAGAATGGTGTTCTTGTCACATTGGAAACAATGGCTATTTGATCAAAACAATATTCAGGAACAATATTTATTGTTTTATCTGGTTCGTATGATCAGCTGGTGCATCGGTGTACAAGTCTAGGTTAAGATACAAGCATATTGATTTAGGTGTACAAGTTTGTGTGTGCGCGCGTTTGTATAAACTTACTACACTGTATAAAGAACTAATGTACGAACATACTGATTTAGGTGTACGAGTGTGCTTGTGTGCGCGTTTGTATAACCTTAATGCACTGTATGTAAATGAATTAATGTGGTTTACGTTCGCATATCATGTCCGAGACTAGGTTAATGTACGATCAGATTGATTTAGGTGTACGACTGTGAGTATGTGTTGCATTTGTATAACCGTATTTCACTATTATAAAAGAATTAATGCTTTTTAGGGTTACATGTTGGGTCTGAGTCGAGATTAGGTCACACGTAGTGTCTTTTAGTTGTCCAAAACGTTAGTGAAATTTGTGAATCAAATTTTGTGAATGAAATTTTGTGCTTTGATGCAGTTTTTTATTTTGTTATTACTAGGTTTGGATAGTAGAAGTGCGTGTTATGAGGTGTAAAACTGAAAATAGTGTGTGGTTGCTTGACTGTAAAGGGTTAATGCGGTGTTTATAAAGTTTTAATGAAATTTACGTATAGGTCAACATACAAGCCATACTTTTTAGATTATGGAAATTTTGTTTATGCTTGCTTTTAAAGTTTCGATGCACAGTTTAAAAAGTTTTAATGAATATTTTTTTACGGAGTTCAGTGTGTAGTATAGCATACAGGCAATGATTGTTAGATGTTGAAAATTTTGTATATGCTTGCTTGTAAAGTTTCGATGTAGTGTTTAAAAAGTGTTAATGCAGTTTGTGGTTTGTCTACCGAGTTCGGTGTCTAGGTTAGGTTTCTAGCAGATTGCATCATGTGTGTAAAAGTGTGTATGTTTGTCTGCTTGAATAACATTTATGCATTCTGGGTAAAGGAATTAATGTGGTTCAAGGTTTCGTATCGGTGTACGAGTCTAGCTTAAGATATAAGCAGATTGATTTAGGTGTATGAGTTTGTGTGTGCGCGCTTTTGTATAAACTTACTACACTATGTATAAAGAACTAATGTAGTTTAGGTTAATGTACGAACATACTGATTTAGGTGTACGAGTGTGCTTGTGTGCGCATTTGTATAACCTTAATGCACTGTATGTAAGTGAATTAATGTGGTTTACGGTCGCATATCATGTCTGAGACTAGGTTAATATACGATCAGAATGATTTAGATGTATGACTGTGAGTATGTGTTGCATTTGTATAACCGTAATGCACTGTAATAAAAGAATTAATGCTTTTTAGGGTTACATGTCGGGTCTGAGTCGAGATTAGGTCACACATAGTGTCTTTTAGTTGTCCAAACGTGCTTGTATGGGTGTTTGGGATTGCTGCGAGCTTGCAGCAGGCTTGCTGCGGGCTTGATGCGGGTTTGTAGCGAGCTTGTAGCGGGCTTGCTGCGGGCTTGCAGCGGGCTACAAAGCACATATAAAAACTGCATCAATGTTTAATATTAGCTACATCAAAATGAAATTTCAGATAAATAAAAACAAACATCAATATATTCAAACAAACTTTTAAGAGAATGAAATTTTGTGAATGAAATTTTGTGCTTTGATGCATTTTATATATGTGCTTTGTAGCAACTTAGTGAAATTTTGTGAATGAAATTCTGTGAATGAATTTTTGTGCTTTGATTCAGTTTTTATATGTGCTTTGATGCAGTTTTTATATGTGTTTTGTAGCAACGTTACAAAAATTTTGTGAGTGAAATTTTTTGTATGAAATTTTAGGATTTAATGCAGTTTTTATATGTGCTTTGATGCAGTTTTAATATGTGTTTCGTAGCAACGTTAGTGGAAGTTTGTGAATGAAATTTTGTTAATTTACGAACATACTGATTTAGTTGTACGAGTGTGCTTGTGTGCGCGATTGAATTTAGATAAGATTTGACCGTAATGTATCAAATTTTATACATTATTGATATGAATTATTTAGGTATGATTTGGCTTGAGCGTTTGGTGAATAGGATTAAACTTGCATGTTTTTTACTGTGGTTAAAAAAATGGATAATATATATAGTTTCTCACTAGCTTTGGTATGACATATCTGCTCTTTACTGCTCCACATAAACGACATCTTAAGCCTGTTTGCTCTTCAAGGTAGTTATCACCATGATTCCTCTTTCTCCTGAACATCATCTTCTTCCCTAATAATTGAATCCAATATGCATTAGCATCTTTTAGTTTATCCTTTTTAGTAAAGGACCTCATAATTTGGCATTCATATTCGCTTTTTATGGTATTGATGATATTAGTATCAATCAAAGACCGAATACGAAGGTCAAAATTTGAGCTACTTACATAAAAACAGGCTAAACGAAAAGAAGTTGGTCCATATTAGATTTAGTCATTAGGGAAGAAGATGATGTTCACGAGAAAGAGAAATCCTGGCCATAGCTACCTTGAAGAGCAAACTGTCTTAATATGTTGTTTATGTGGAGCTTTAAAGAGCAGACATGGGATACCAAAGCTAGTGAGTAACTATATATATTTAGTTTTTGAATGTGTAAAGTATTTGTGTTTAGTTTATGTCATTTCTGATTTTTTAAAATTGTATAACTTTATCAGATTGTATAACTTTAATGTAGTGTTTGCATTGAATTAATGTAGTTTACGATTACCTATCGGGTCTGAGAATAAGATACAAAAGGCGGCAGATTTGTTTAGATGTATGAAATTGTGTGTTTGTATGAGCGCATTTATAAAACTTTAATGCAGTGTTTGTATCGAGTTTAATGTAAAGATTTTGCTAGTTGAAAGTTCGTTTCTCGGTATCTTCTCGAATTGATTTCCGGTTTTAAGTGTGACTCAGTTGTTTTTGGTAAAATTAATATTTTTTGGTCGTTGAAAAATAAATTGCAAAACGTTAAAGTAAATGACGATAATTTAAAAATAAAACTAGCTAAAAGATAATCGTGCAATATTTAAAACTCTTAAAAGTAAATTAATTAGATGACAAAAATTAAAGCTTGACGAAAAATTAATTTGACAAAGTAATAAAAATGAAAACTTAAAATAATTCAAACTTAAAAAATAAATCTAAGACAAGAAATTAAAACAAAACCAACTCCATCGGAATCCTCCGATCGGAATCCAGATCGGAATGCACCCATCGGAATATACAAGGAAAAACCATCGGAATGTTAAAAACTGAAAGCATCGGAATAATATTAAAAAGACAAACCATCGGAATAACGAAACGTAATCCCATCGGAATGCAAGCTATCGGAATATGGCTGTCCAAAATTGGACAGCATTCCGTCGCAATACAAACCTAAACCCCGTCGCAATCCAGATCGCAATGTGCAATCGGAACCATGATCGGAATAAGGGGATGAAAACAAAAGCCATCACAAAGTAAAACCACCAATGGTTATTGCGATGGATCATAAGCTGCCCGTCGGAATGTGTAATACCCAATATTTCGATGGAACATAAAAATAATCCGAAAATGCAAATAAGCTAAAGTTCATTAAGCACTATCCATAAGCACACTAAACCGAAACTTGAACAACTTAATAAGCATAAATTTGAAAGCTTTTAAAAGACGAAATTCATAAACTTTATAAAAACACAAAATAAGAAAACAAAATAAGCAAACTTTAAAGGTATACAAACTTTTTAGAAAACTTTAAAATCAAATAAGCTAAACACAAAATAAGCCAATAAGATTGTCAAACTTATAGCTTAATTCGTATAAAAGCTTAGATGGAAACAAAAAGATGAACTTTTTAATCAAACATCACAATTAAACAAAAAAGCATAAAGATTTCGGATAAAAAATGAATCAAGATCAAGAAAGGTAGAATAAGATTAAGATTAAGACAAGAATTAAACTATCAAGAGTAAAGATTTGATTAAAAACATGAAAGGAAGATAAAAGATTGGGATTCTAGTGAGAGAAACTGTCACTTTCTCTCTCTAGAATCTCCTACAAAAATGAAAGGAAAACTAAACTAACTAGAAAACTAACCAACCCTCCTAAATGAGTTTAGGAGGGTATTTATAGGAAAATGGGGAGGTGCATGTGTTGCCTCTTCTTTCTTTCTTTCTTCACGTCTTCTCGATTTTTAAGTTCTTCGACTTTATCGACTTTGTCTCGGGATTAATTAAACTCGTCTTATAATTTCTTTATTTATTAGACTCGAGTTCTTCGGCTTTATTAAACTTCCGTCTTTAGACTTGTTCTTCGATAAATCTTCAGAATAGGCCTTGGACTTCCGTTCTTTTTGCACTCTTGATCTCTTGACTTCGTCTTTTGTCGTTTTCTTCTATAAAAGTCTGTGAATGCCCGTGTTTTCTCCACTTTTCACCTTTTCGTCCTAAATCACAACAAAAACACAAACCACGCATAATTCCGACATTTACGACATAACATACACGTTTTGGCTTGGTTATTATTGTAATTAAGTGGTAAAAAGATGGGTGTTTTCACACCTATCAAATCCCCTACACTTGACCATTGCAATGTCCTCATGCAATGCATTAGTTACAAAGCTCGATTACATTTTTCATCATAATTAATCCACGTTGGCCTTTATTAAAGAGATAGAAAACTATAAACATTCAAAGTAAAGAAATCAAAAACATACCTTGGGTTTTGAAAATGTCATGAATAATCATCATCCTCAAGTTTTCACTTTCTCCAAACCAAGCTTAAAAACGAGATCATTGTTATTATAAGTTAGCAAACTAACACGAACTCATGTGGGCCAATTATTCACTTAGACTCCCTTATTCCTAGGTGTATCTCTTATATTTTATTGTTGTCTTGAATGATCACGAGGATGCATTGTTTGACTTATTTCGATAGTTTATTAGGCCGAAAATAAAGTGGACGATTTAATCAATAGTTAGCTAAAGGACAAAATATTTTAAAAGTGCTTCTCGGGACCTCATAAAGTTCATATCTTGGCATAACTCGCTTCGCGATTTGAGACCTTTCTCGGACCGATATTTGGCAGCGACTTCATACTTCGAATCTTTGAGAGACGTTCTTGAAATTATGGTCTTCTCTTCATAATAGGAATTTCTTCACTTGAAGTTTTGAGAGATTCATACTTAGACCACGACTTCTTCATTTTTCTCCAATCTTTATTTTGGACTTTGATATACAACGATCCGTCTCCTTTTATGACTTGGATCTATTTATCCTCATACCTTGATAGGGTCTTTTCGGATACACTTCTCCATGACTTTTGGGGAGTTTTTGCTTTTCGTCGTGTGTCTCGATCCTTCATTTTGACTTTCGATAAATGATTCTTCACATCACTTTGGATCTTTAGCAACAAAATATAGCCCTCATGTCTTGTTAGGACCTTTTTGGACTCGCCAATCTTTGCATCCCGCTTCAATAAGTTATGCCTTGGCTATGAACTCTAATCCATACCGAGCAACTTTTAAACGATCTTGGACTAGAAGCTAAGTAACTTTTCAAATCGTACAACCTTATTTATTGTAGATAAATTTATTAGCAAGCGATGGGAGAATAGGTTTATAATTAACTCACATAAATTCACGAAAGAATACCAAACTTATAATTGACTCTATCATCTCTCGTTCTCCACAGTTTAAAATCTCAAGGAATGAGACTCGTGGATGCTTAGCCTATTAAATCAAAGCTTTGGGTTTTCGAGTCATCTATAGGATCTTGCAAATTCTTAGACTTTTTCAAGTTTAGAAATCGCATTTTAAAGTTCCCTTGATAAACGACTCTCTAGGATCAATTATAGGAACTTGCGAAAAGTTCTTGTTCTTAACCCGTGAGAGTTAAGACTTTCGCGTTTTATAGCTCCCTATATAAAAGCCTAGCAAAACTTGACTTAAACACGTTAAGGATACTAGCTAGAGTAAACTTAGACAAGTAAACTCGGTTGAGTCAAAAGATTCACAACGTTTGAAAATTTAAAACCACTTTATTAAAAATTTATTCTAATAAGGAAAGAAAATAACTATACAAAGGTAAAAACAACTATACAACTAGGCCAAAATAGATTAAAAATTTTGAAAAATGTCGAAAATCAAATTTTCCGGTTAAAATAAGGACAAATACAAGGAAAAGAGCCACTTAACTTCGATAGAAGTCCCCCTACACTTAATATAAACATTGTCCTCAATGTTTACGAATGTGGGAGTAACCTCCCCTACACTTAGGACATTGTGCACGTTGTTTAAATCTCGCTAAGAAAAGGACAACTAAAGAGATACCTATTTTAATATTGGAAAGTATAAAATAGTGAATCAAAAAGAGTTTAGGATAGAACCGAGAAGAAGGGAACACGGAATCACGGTTCGTCAAAAGTCATCAAGAGTGTGTCTTTGAAGCTCGAATCCCTGCACATGATAAGAAAGAAAAGAAGAAACACCAACGGGGCTCCCCCTACACTTATGGTAAAGATAGATAGATAATTGGGTTGCCTCACAAAAAGCGCTTGTTTTTGTTAACCGAGTCACGAGCCTGACTCGTCCCCGAATTAAATGGTCCATGGGGAAGCCTCGAGTGTAATACCAGGATCAAAGACCTTTTCCTCGTTCCCGGTTGACATCAACAAAGGAGAGGCGGGGGGATAAGTCTTGAATGGGAGAAAGGTCCTTTCAACATATGAGAAGTATGTGAATTCAAGATCCACGGGAGGTGGGGTGGGTAAAGTAAGCACATTGTCATCCCCCAAAGACAATGGAGACTGAGCATTCGGCAAAGCCGTGATGTTATCAATGATAGCATAAGCAATGCCACCTCCCGGGTCAAAGCACTCATCCTCCGTAATAGTGGCTAAAGGGGAGGATGAAAGGTGCTCGGGAGGGGGACTTGGGTCAATACCTTCTTGCAGCAAATTATCAAGAATAATATCCCCCTCCATGTCATCGTCATCAATACCTGGAGGCATGGAGTGAATATCGATTTCTTCCAGCAATGGGTCATTATCTTCAAGGGGAGGAATAGATGGAGGCAAAGACTCGGAGAGAGGAGGAGAAGTCAACTCTTCGATTTGAGCAATAAGAAGATGAACTTTCCGTAATCTATCGCGAAGAAGCACGTCTTCCACCTTATCCACAAGATCATGTTCATTGGTGAACTTCTCGTAAGCCGGAGAGAATAAATCGTCATCGCCCGCATCTCCCGGTGGAGATTGAGAAATTTCAAAAGTGAAATTCTCATAGCAGAGAGAAGAATCGTCATCACTAGGATCGACCTCTTCCGTAAGAGCAACGTCGTCCTCAAGCTCCATAGCAGGTAAGTCACAAACCTCATCATCCAATACTTTGTCGAGACCAACATCACTAAGCTCATTCAACGAATCTAGATCCTTAGATGCAGTAAGAACATCTAGAGTAGGAGCAGCAACTTCAGAAGATGTGTTGAAAGTGCATACAGCATCGTCGTCATCATCATCATAATAGTATTGATGCACAAGAGGAGGGGTATAATCACTAAGATTAGATACTTGCTCTTGTTGTAGTCGCTTTTCCTCCGCCCATGCTTCTTTAAACTGAACAAAGGCTTCTTGAATTTCCAAAATAATGGCGTGCCATTCTTCATTCAGAGTAGTGAGTTGTTGATTGATACGAATTCCCTGAGAGGATTGATGATTGAGGGTGCGATGTGAGGGCTCATAGTTATGAAAACCAGAATTATAGCACGGATGTGGCTCATAGTCAGTCATCGGTTGAGAATAATTATAACACGAATTTGGTTCATAATAATCC
This sequence comes from Glebionis coronaria, assembly GCA_025667525.1. Classification (NCBI taxonomy): domain Eukaryota; kingdom Viridiplantae; phylum Streptophyta; class Magnoliopsida; order Asterales; family Asteraceae; genus Glebionis; species Glebionis coronaria. The sequence continues at coordinate 129,860 of JANFOE010000272.1, forward strand.
ATCGGTGAAGAAAATTGAGGACACGGATCTGGCTCATAATAATTCATTGGTTGACAATAAGGGGTATCGTGAGGACCCCCACAGTTGTTGCAAAACGGGTAAGGAGAAAGACTGGGTGCGTCTTGTGGATAGCTATTATCATTGTCATAATTATACCCCGGTTCTTGCCCGTGACCATACGGGTATCGAACCGGGCACGAAACATGCCAATGAGAATCGCTTCCATAATAGATGCACGGGGGAACAGGAGGTGGATTCAAAAAGGACGAATTAACCGAGTTGCACAAGGGACAAAATCCTAGTTGTGTGTTGTCGATATCGTTTCCGCACCGTTCACATGTACACCATTGACAAGAGTCGTTCCCGTATAATCGTCTCCCACACCCGACGCAATGGACATAAAAATCCATAAAGAAAGATAGAGAAGCAAGAAGAATATTTTTGGTGCAAAACTTTGAAAAAGAAATGCTTTTTATGATTTTTCAAATGTTTTTGGATTTTTTTTGAAAATTTTAGACATGAAAAATAACGTTCACAAGTGAACGGGTCCCAAAAGCCAACGCGTCTCTCACAAAAAAACCGTAAATTTTCACGAAAAGAGCCGGCATTGGCGCCATTTTAATGTAAAGATTTTGCTAGTTGAAAGTTCGTTTCTCGGTATCTTCTCGAATTGATTTCCGGTTTTAAGTGTGACTCAGTTGTTTTTGGTAAAAATAATATTTTTTGGTTGTTGAAAAATAAATTGCAAAACGTTAAAATAAATGATGATACTTTAAAAATAAAACTAGCTAAAAGATAATCGTGCAATATTTAAAACTCTTAAAAGTAAATTAATTAGATGACAAAAATTAAAGCTTGACGAAAAATTAATTTGACAAAGTAATAAAAATGAAAACTTAAAATAATTCAAACTGAAAAAATAAATCTAAGACAAGAAATTAAAACAAAACCAACTCCATCGGAATCCTCCGATCGGAATCCAGATCGGAATGCACCCATCGGAATATACAAGGAAAAACCATCGGAATGTTAAAAACTGAAAGCATCGGAATAATATTAAAAAGACAAACCATCGGAATAACGAAACGTAATCCCATCGGAATGCAAGCTATCGGAATATGGCTGTCCAAAATTGGACAGCATTCCGTCGCAATACAAACCTAAACCCCGTCGCAATCCAGATCGCAATGTGCAATCGGAACCATGATCGGAATAAGGGGGATGAAAACAAAAGCCATCGCAAAGTAAAACCACCAATGGTTATTGCGATGGATCATAAGCTGCCCGTCGGAATGTGTAATACCCAATATTTCGATGGAACATAAAAATAATCCGAAAATGCAAATAAGCTAAAGTTCATTAAGCACTATCCATAAGCACACTAAACCGAAACTTGAACAACTTAATAAGCATAAATTTGAAAGCTTTTAAAAGACGAAATTCATAAACTTTATAAAAACACAAAATAAGAAAACAAAATAAGCAAACTTTAAAGGTATACAAACTTTTTAGAAAACTTTAAAATCAAATAAGCTAAACACAAAATAAGCCAATAAGATTGTCAAACTTATAGCTTAATTCGTATAAAAGCTTAGATGGAAACAAAAAGATGAACTTTTTAATCAAACATCACAATTAAACAAAAAAGCATAAAGATTTCGGATAAAAAATGAATCAAGATCAAGAAAGGTAGAATAAGATTAAGATTAAGACAAGAATTAAACTATCAAAAGTAAAGATTTGATTAAAAACATGAAAGGAAGATAAAAGATTGGGATTCTAGTGAGAGAAACTGTCACTTTCTCTCTCTAGAATCTCCTACAAAAATGAAAGGAAAACTAAACTAACTAGAAAACTAACCAACCCTCCTAAATGAGTTTAGGAGGGTATTTATAGGAAAATGGGGAGGTGCATGTGTTGCCTCTTCTTTCTTTCTTTCTTCACGTCTTCTCGATTTTTAAGTTCTTCGACTTTATCGACTTTGTCTCGGGATTAATTAAACTCGTCTTATAATTTCTTTATTTATTAGACTCGAGTTTTTCGGCTTTATTAAACTTCCGTCTTTAGACTTGTTCTTTGATAAATCTTCAGAATAGGCCTTGGAATTCCGTTCTTTTTGCACTCTTGATCTCTTGACTTCGTCTTTTGTCGTTTTCTTCTATAAAAGTCTGTGAATGCCCGTGTTTTCTCCACTTTTCACCTTTTCGTCCTAAATCACAACAAAAACACAAACCACGCATAATTCCGACATTTATGACATAAAATACACGTTTTGGCTTGGTTATTATTGTAATTAAGTGGTAAAAAGATGGGTGTTTTCACACCTATCAAAGTTAATGCAGTTTGTGTGAGCTATCGGGCTTGAGAAGAGAATAAGATATGTCATATTTGTTTAGTTGTATGAAATTGTGTGTTTGTGTGCGCTTATAACCTTAATGTAGTTGTTGTATTGAATTAATGCAGATTAGTGTTTCCTATTGGGCCTGAGAATATAAAAAGATACGCACAGATTTGTTTAGTTGTATGAAAATGTGTGTTTGTGTGCGCACATTTGTAGAACTTTAATGTAGTGTTTGTATTGAATTATTGTAGTTTAGGGTTGCCTATCGTGCCTGAGACTATGATAAAATATGGGCAGATGTGTTCAGTTGTAGAAAAGTGTATGTGTGTGGGTTTATATGCTATTAATGCAGTTGACGTAATGAAGCGATGCATCAAGTAATATTGGGAATATTGTGTAGAGTATGAGTCTAGGTTAGGTAATGTGCATAGTGTCTTAGTTGTTTGTGTGTTTGTGTCTTATTTATACATTTGATACATTAAACTGATACGATAGGAACTTGCATGTTTAGTACTTGATTTTTGTTAAGTGGTGCATTAGGAACTTGTGTGTATAGTATGCCTCTAGGTTAGCTTACGCGCAATGATTTTTAGTTGTTTGTATGCTTTTTACTTATTGATGTGGTTGATTTTTTGAAATGGTGTAGTTGGAACTTGTGTATGAAGTATGTGTCTAGGTTAGGTTACATGCATAGTGTCTTAGTTGTGTGTGTCTTATAGATGCAGTTTATTTTTTGAAGTGGAGTAGTAGGAAATTGTTTGTGTAGTATGAGTATATGTTAGGTTGTGCACATAGTATCTTAGATTTTTATGCGTTTGTGTCTTGTTGATGTAGCTGATTTTTTGAAGTGATGTAGTGGGAACTTGTCTATGTAGTAAGAGTCTAAAAAAATATAAGTGGACCTTGAAAAAATCATTGCCCGGGCTTGTTGCGGGCTTGCTGCGGGCTTGCGCGTTTGGTGAATAGGATTAAACTTGCCTGTTTTTTACTGTGGTTAAAAAAATGGATAATATATACAGTTACTCACTAGCTTTGGTATCACCTATCTCCTCTTTGGAGCCCCACATAGACGACATTCTTAAGCCTGTTTTCTCTTCAAGGTAGTTATCACCATGATTCCTCGTTCTCGTGAACATCATCTTCTTCCCTAATAACTGAATCCAATATGCATTATTATCTTTTAGTTTATCCTTTTTAGTAAAGGGCCTCATAATTTGGCATTCATATTCGCTTTTTATGGTATTGATGATATTGGTATCAATCAAAGACCGAATGCGAAGGTCAAAATTTGAGCTACTTACATAAAATAGGCTAAACGAAAAGAAGTTGGTCCATATTGGATTCAATTATTAGGGAAGAAGATGATATTCACAAGAAAGAGAAATCCTGTCCATAGCTACCTTGAAGAGCAAACTGGCTTAATATGTTGTTTATGTGTAGCTTTAAAGAGCAGACATGGGATACCAAAGCTAGTGAGTAACTATATATATTTTGTTTATGAATGTGTAATGTGTTTGTGTTTGGTTTATGTCATTTCTCATTGATGAAACTTTTCAAATAAAGTAATGCAGTAAGTGTTTATTGGGGCATAAAGGTCAAATTAGGTTACGTGTTGTGTGTTTTTTATGCTTGAAATAGTTCTCATAATGAATTAATACGTATATGCTACTTATGAGTGGCATATAAGGTAAAATTATGCAATACGTATTTCCATGCTTAAGGTCATGTCTGATTAATTCAACTTTTCGTCCTATGGTAATTTTTTTGCAAACAATAATTTTTTTGTGGTAGACTGAAGCTAAATTAGGTTATGTGTAGTTTACATTAATTTAGTTGTTGCTTGAAGCGGGTTTAGGTGTTGCAAATTGTATGAATTATATACGGGCTGATGATTCTGGATCTATGAATTTGTGATTTTGTGTGCACGCGTATGTATAAAGTTAATGAACTTTCTAAATAGAAGTAATGTAAGTTAATCAATTAATCTTAGTGTTCTCGTTTGATTTTATATATAATGCAGTAAAGATACGATTTTTATGATAGGATTTGTAATATTTTTATGATAGGATTTGCGTTTTTTTTTGGTGTTAAGTTGTCGCCCAAAAAGATGAACTTAAATATGTGTTATGTAAGTAAATGTATTTGGTTGTTTGCTTAATGTACTTGACTTAAAACTGTGATGAAGCAGGTTGTTGAATGTGGCGTATAAAGTTATGTTAGGCTACGCAGATAGTGTTTTAGGTGTTGCAAAAGTGTATGTATTTGTGTTTGAATAATTTTTGCATTTGCTGTAAGTAATTGCTGCATTATATATGAAATTGTATGTTTGTGTGAGTAGATTTGTATAACCTTAATGCAGATTATTTGTAACACCCCCACAATTGTTATGCGCAGCGGAACTACAACAATGGGTGCTACACAGTATTCATTGCACACAAGATATATCAAACGACGCTAAAAAGACGTCGACTTAAAACTTCAACATTAAAATTTGTTAGATAATACATGTCCACAGTTTTTCCAACCCCAAATAGTGCACAGAGTTTAGCGTTTCGGTCCCCATGAATCTCAACCCCAAAAACTTCAGTTTTACAACCACATGACATTAAACATAAAAATTGTTTAAGTAGAAAAGGAGGGAAAAACAAGCGGACACCAAGCCGATCACACAACATCCATCCCATGCATGCTCCATCCTACTGCTCAGCGGTTACCTGAAATACATGCCAAAATTTGGTCAACGAAAACGTTGAGTGGAATTCATAGGTTTTTCAATCCATTTGAACGTATATATAATAAAAACCATTCGTGATCATTTATAGTCTTGTCGATCAAACAAACTATAATCAGGATACTGACAATTGTGTTTAAGCTCATGACACTAATCCGTTAACTCAATCACCCGCGTAAATATACCGGCATGATTCAGATGAAACCAGTGCCCCTCTAAAGGCATCAGTTGCAATTATACCTTATTTCTCATACAAAATAATCTACCGCAGAACTTACTATAAGTACAGCTTCTCGGCTAGCATTGGGTCGTTAACCCCGTAGTACTACAAATTGCATAAGCGGCTATTTCCCCCTTCGCAAGGGCAAGACAATAGTTAATAGTTCATGAATTTAGGGACTTTTGCAACTTTGGTACTCAACACAATTTCTAAGGCAACTTTCGGGTCTAACAATCATTCATGATATACGTTCCTTTTTAAAAACTAGCATGCATTTCCCTCGCGGGTAAAACAATTTGAAATAATATAAGCGAGGCTATAAATTCACACCTTAGATATTTAAGTAGTCGGTAGTTCGAGGAGTGATCACTGACGATGAAACGGATGCCCGGGTAACTCAACACCTATCACAAATAACGCGTAATGAGTAATCTCATTTAAATACTTACGGTACTGTATAAATTATATATATACAAGTCACTTAAGACAAATATAACTCACGCCAAAAACAAAAACAACAAGTATCATTCATTTTATTCCATTCGTTCTTATAACCTACGTTGTCCATTTTTACACGTTCTCGCCGGTACTTGACTAAAGTACGGGCTGTTTTACCTTATTAAACCATGCTTATAAAATTTGACAAAATTTCCAAAAATCCTATATGACCTGTAGATAACATGTTTTTAAGCCCAACCAAAGTTTTCACTTTTACGACCCGTCACGCAACTCATTTCCACGACTACATTTTACGGGCTGAAATTGCGCTTCGACCAATTTTGACCACTTTGACCTATATGAAAAATACCTTTGACTTCCTTGACTCATAAGTCAACATATAGACTCATTTGTACAGGTTAGGGACCAAGTTTTGACCCTTGATCATTCACCAAATTATACTTGTGACCCTCGGGATTTGACTAAAACTTTGCACAAATCCGGATTGTGAAAGTCCTCGTCTCCCGGTACCCGATCTTTAAAATGTCATAACTTTTAGCTCGTTTTGAGTCACGGGCTCTACCTTATACCAAATTAAAGCTAGAAAAACCCTCTATCACTATATTTAGCTTTCAAGACCTGGAACAAAAATCATTTTTCCAAAATAGACCAAATGTTTCTGCCTAAAAATGACTATACCAAAATCATGCTTAGACTCGATTCCAAGACTTCTAACCAACACTAAACATCATCCTAAGACTTCCCAAACATATCCTAACATCAAACTTCCATCCTACCCCTATTGATCAACCAATCTCAATATCAAAATCAAAGAAAAATACACATGCAAGTAATAAAACCTATATGAATCTTTCTAAAACAACAAACCAAACACAAATATAACATGCATGATCAACAACCACCATGGCTCCCCAAACACCCCCATTGCCGTGGGGTTTGGGTGACCAAATCACCACAACCAAATTAATTTTGGTGGGTTTTCATGGTGTTTATACTTCCATAACACTCAAAATTAACATGCATTAGCTCAATTAGCCACAAAAACGAATTTTGGATCATATGAAAAATCTTGAAAAATTTTTATCAATGCATGTTGGATTTGATTACATGAATAGGTGGGTAATGACCAAACTAAGCGTGGTCTAACCTTAGATTTTTGAAAAATCAAGTAGAAAAGATTTTTGGTGGATTTTTGTGTGTTGTGGGTGTGCCGTGAGTTTAGAGAGAGACAAGGGAGGGAGTGTTTGATTTTTCTTGTGAAATGTTGTATGTGTTTGTGTGTTTGTCCTCTTTGCCCCTTTTTGTTAGTTAGGAGGGACCTAAGTGCAATATTGGGCTTCTTTTGTCCTTAAATAGAAAACAACCTCAAAACTTGCGGGTTGACTCATTTGTCAATTTTGAAAATTTTACGGGAGTCGGAAATCTTCCCGAATGCTCCAAAATATTTTTGGGATACTTTAAATGTACTTGGAAGGCTATAAAACTCACACGACTCAACTTAACACGTACCGTAAATAAAATTCTCGAAAAATTACATTATCGATAAATCGTCAAAAATTATATAAAATTGGGCATCCCTCGGGATCGTAATCGTCATCGTCCTTCTCAAAACGTCAACCGTAAAAATTATAACCTCGAACATCGGCTCTAACCAAAATACTTATAATTATAAAAATTAAAATTTATCAAAAATTTCAAAATTTAGCGTAATTTAGGGTATCGTTAATGACCTCGATTCTAGGGTGTCACATCCACCCCTCCTTAAAGAGAGCGACGTCCCGGCGCTCGCCTCTTCTTGTACTCACATTTCGTGCTACTGGAACAAATGAGGATACCTTTCCTTGAAAAAGTCCTCACGTTCCCAGGTGTATTCCGGTCCACGCTTAGAATTCCATCGGACCTTCACAATGGGAATCCTACTACGCTTCAACCGCTTGACCTCCCGGTCCATGATTTCCACAGGTTCTTCCACAAAGTGCATTTTGTCGTCTAGTCGAATCTCGTCCAAAGGAATCACCAATTCCTTATCCGCCAAACTCTTCTTCAGGTTCGATACGTGGAACGTGTCATGAATAGCACTAAGTTCGGTCGGCAATTCTAACTTGTACGCTACTGGTCCAATTCGTTCAACGATCTTAAACGGTCCAATATACCTCGGACTCAACTTTCCTTTCTTTCCAAAACGAATTACACCCTTCCATGGCGATACCTTGAGCATAACCATATCTCCAACTTCAAACTCCAACGGTTTCCTTCGGTTATCAGCATAACTCTTCTGTCGGCTTCTCGCAGCAAGTAGTCGGTTCTTGATCTGCACGATCTTCTCTGTCGTTTCTAAAACCATTTCGGGTCCAGTCAATTGACTTTCCCCTACTTCACTCCAACACACGGGCGATCTACACTTCCTTCCATACAATGCTTCGAACGGTGCCGCTTTGATACTCGCGTGATAACTATTATTGTACGAAAATTCCACCAGAGGCAAGTGGCGTTCCCAACTTCCTCCAAAATCAATCACGCATGCTCGGAGCATGTCCTCCATCGTTTGAATCGTTCGTTCACTCTGGCCGTCAGTTTCCGGGTGATAAGCCGTGCTTAAACTCAGTTCAGTGCCCATCGCACGTTGAAGCGATCTCCAAAATTCCGACGTAAATCTACTGTCGCGATCCGAAATGATCGATAACGGCACTCCATGTCTACAGACGATCTCTTTCACGTACACGCTGGCGAGTCTTTCCATGCTGTCCGTCTTCTTCATAGGTAAGAAATGAGCAGATTTCGTCAACCTGTCCACAATTACCCATATCATATCGCATCCACTAGGAGTCCTAGGTAAACCCGTCACAAAATCCATTGCGATTTTCTCCCATTTCCATTCTGGGATTTCCGGTTGTACCAACAATCCAGATGGTTTCTTATGTTCTGCCTGAACCTTTGCACAAGTCAAACACTTACTGACGTAACGAGCAATATCTGCCTTCATATTCGGCCACCAATAAACTTTCTTCAGGTCGTGGTACATCTTATCCGATCCAGGATGTATCGAATACTTCGACTTATGCGACTCATTCATAACCAATTCTCGAACTCCAGGCTTTCCTTCCTCAGATGGACACAATGGTAACCAAATTCGATTCTCAAAATATCTTAGTCCGTCAGACCTAATCACGAAAATAGGTTTCAACATTCGTCCCAAATTCTCGGCTTCAACATTCCCTTTCATCAATCCTCTCTCCTGAGCCTTCAGTATGGTTTCGGTTAAGTCAACGCTCTCACTCATCACTAAAGCTCTAACCCTCAAAGGTTTCTCCCGCTCCTTCCTACTCAATGCATCCGCTACAACATTCGCCTTCCCAGGGTGATAGCGAATTTCACAGTCGTAATCACTCAATAGTTCAACCCATCGTCTTTGTCGCATATTCAACTCCTTTTGATCTAAAATGTGCTGCAAACTCTTGTGATCAGTGAATACAACACACCTTGTCCCATACAGATAGTGTCTCCACAGCTTCAACGCAAACACTACCGCTCCTAATTCCAAATCGTGCGTCGTGTAGTTCTCCTCGTTCTTCCTTAATTGCCTCGACGCGTAAGCTATCACCTTCTCACGTTGCATTAACACTGCTCCGTAACCCTTACGAGACGCATCACAATACACTACGAAATCTTCGGTTCCTTCAGGCAATGATAAAATCGGCGCGGAACATAACTTATCCTTGAGCGTTTCGAAAGCAAGCTCTTCCTCATTTCCCCATTCATACACCCTATTCTTCTCGGTAAGCCGCGTCAATGGTTTCGCAATCAACGAAAATCCTTCAATAAACCTTCTATAGTACCCAGCTAAACCCAAAAATTGTCGAACTTCAGTCGGCGTCGTCGGTGCTGACCATTCCCTGATTGCTACGATCTTAGCAGGATCTACACGAACTCCTTCCTTATCAATCACATGACCTAGAAACTGCACTGATTCCAACCAAAACTCACACTTAGAGAATTTTGCATACAGCTTCTCCTTCCTTAACAACTCCAAAATCTTTCTCAGGTGCTTCTCGTGCTCCTCCTTACTCTTAGAGTAAATAAGTATGTCGTCGATGAAAACAATAACAAACTTATCTAGATACGGCTTGCACACGCGATTCATAAGATCCATGAATACAGCAGGCGCGTTAGTCAACCCAAACGGCATCACTCGAAATTCAAAGTGTCCATACCGCGTACGAAAGGCAGTTACAGGAATATCCTCCTCTCTTACACGCAGTTGATGATACCCTGATCTTAAATCGATCTTTGAGTACACACTGGAACCTTGTAATTGATCGAACAAATCATCAATCCTCGGTAATGGGTACCGATTCTTAACCGTCAGCTTATTGAGTTCTCTATAGTCAATACACATTCTAAACGAACCATCCTTCTTCTTTACGAACAACACTGGCGCTCCCCAAGGTGATGAGCTCGGCCTAATAAATCCTTTGTCCATCAACTCCTTCAATTGATCCGATAACTCCTTTAACTCAGATGGTGCTAAGCGATAAGGTGCACGTGCAACCGTCAACAAAACGCAGGAGCACTACACCGGTTGCTTTCATATACATCATCATCTTCAAACAAGAAACAACTCTCGAACGAGAAGTACATTCGTCTCCCTTAACCGTCAAAACCCTATTCCTCAGCGGAATCTGCACCAATCTCTCACCACAGACGATTGTAGCACTATGCGCCATTAGCCAATCCATTCCCACAATCACGTCAAACGATCCTAGCTCTATAGGCATCAAGTCGATTTTAAAAGCGTAGTTTCCTAACTTCAAGGTACACCCTTTCAGTATAGAATTCGTACTAACAATTTTTCCATCGGCTAATTCAACATTATAACTAGTCGTTAACAATACCGGTTCTCTATCGATATTACGACTAAATCTAACGTCTACAAAACTCTTGTCGGAGCCAGAATCAAATAAAATACTAGCATAACAAGCGTCTAGCAAAAACGTACCGGTAACCACATTGGGACCTTGTGGTTTATCAGCAGTTCCCACTTGATACACAGCAGCCGCATTATTTCCTCCTCGTCTGTTCCCTGCTTTCGGGCAATTTGCTTGCACATGCCCTCTTTCTCCACAGCTATAACATCCTCTCATCCTGATAGCATTAGCCCCAGTGGCTACTCCTCCCATTCGACAACTAGCAGTCCTATGACCTGCCTTTCCACACTTGCCGCATGCCGGCGGGCAGTTTCCAACATGATACAAGTTGCACTTTCCACAATGGGGATTCACTTTCACACCTCTAGGGTTTGTCACGGCCCTCATTCCTTCGTTCCTTCTCTGATTAAACTGCTGATTACGGTTCGGCCCTTGGTTGTTTCGGTTTCCTCCTCGGTTCTGGCCTTGGGATTGATTACCTTGTGCTGCCTCCCATTTCCTTTTGTTACCCTCAGCAATGTAATTCTGCTTATCCTGAAGCTTAACGTCCATCAAAGCGTGTGCCATTTGAACCGCTTCGTCAAACGTTCCAGGTTTCGACGAAGTTGTTTCACCCTTGATGTTGCTAGATAAACCCTTAATATACTGCTTCATTTTCTTGGCGTCATTGGCAAATATGTCCGGACACAAAAGACTTAACTCATTGAATCTCCTGGTGTAAGCAGCTATATCGTTGTTCCTTAAGGTCAAATGTCTCAATTCGTCCTCCAATTGCCCCAATTCCTCCTCTGGGCAAAACTTCTTTGTCAACAAAGCTTTGGTCGCATTCCACGTTCTCGCATTTGCCACAGCCAATCCCACCGTAGCTACCTGGGTATTCCACCAGCTTAACGCATCATCCAGAAATGTAGCTGCTGCAAACTTTACTTTATCCGCCTCTGCACAACCACTGATTTCAAACGTACTCTCAACTTTTTCCAACCATCGCCTAAGTTCTAGTGCTCCACCCGATCCACGGAACTGCGTAGGACCGCACTTCATAAAGCTTGAATAGGTACACACTCTCGGGGCTGGTTGTCTCCCCGCGTTCCTTCCTGGATCCTGATTTCTCCCAGCTCGGTCTGCTTCCAACGCATTAGCTATCGCTTCCTGAATCATGTTGTTAACACGATCGGCAGTCAACTTTGGAGGCATTGTTTTATCGAATATCTCTTTCTGCAAGACAAGAAAAAAATAGAAAAACAATGTAAGTATTCATATCAAGTTTCCCAGACATAAAATACATACAACGACGCATCACTACGGAGTTACTAATATTCATCAATTCACACCACAAAAGATCAAATTTAAGACATATCACAGATCATGAAAGGTAACATAGATTGTATTGATAGTTAACCAAAATCGTGACAAGTAATGCCACTACAATCATTCACCACAAAACATCAAGTACTTGAGTTTCTCGTCATAATACCATCATACAAAGGTCTAAAATAGTTCTATTACAATGATCAAAGAAAAATACAAAACAAGTAACTAGGCATGTGGTGATCCACACTGCCTCTTGGATGGCGGCTCGTCGTCGTCCTCGGTTTCCTCATCACTCACGTCCTCGTCCACATCATCCACTTTTCCCTTTCCTTTCTCATCTGGCCCACATTCTGTTTCCTTTTTCGTCCCTGATGTGGATCCACACTCAATCGCTACCTGATTTCCCACCGAAATACAAGCACCTCCAGTAGGCGGCTGAACCATGAAGTCATTCGCCTCCATCTCCACATCGTCCACGAATCTCCAATCCGGGGGCAATGAATCCCTCACACGATGCTCCCAACTCTGCATCCTCGACAACCTCATCTGATCTTCCCTCACACGATCAAGACTAGCACTCAAATTCGCAACCATTGATTTCAAACTGTTGATGGCACTTGTGTTCATCATCCCATCATACGCAATTCTTGAAGTCCTTTCCAACAATCTTTCGTCCGCCTTGTCATTCTCGTCGAATCTACTGACCACTCTTGATTCCACTACATACCTCATGCACATCGATCCTTCCAAACCTCTCACAGTCCGTCGCACGTCATGATAATTCCTCGGTCCGGGACAGCAAATTCTTGGGATGCCTTGATGAAGAGAATTTGCGCTCATTGCACCTTCGGCTCTTCTGGGGATATCTGGTACACCAACCAGATGGGAAGTACGCATAGGCGTGGGACAAGTAGTTCTCCTTGAGTCGGGGTCCTGGGCTCGTACATCGTTACCGTTATCGTTGGGCGGTACCTCGGCCATTCCTGCAATAACAGCGAATTTCGGAGGGTACATAAGTAATTATACGATAGTTATAAATATATGCATGCAAATGCAATGCAAAGGTGGTACATATGCCCGAAATGTAATAATATGATGCTCATGCATGATAAATATGAAAATTACGATGTCGGATATTTCACGTAAAATTTAACGTCTACATATAGTAATTCCATACTTATATAATAATTACCCACATATATACTTTACTCAAAAGTATACGTCAAATGCCATAAATACAACAATAAATCTTACCGGAGCCATGCAGGATAGTTGTGTGTGCTTGGACCCTTTCTTACGACACCAAAAGTTATAGTTTAGGATTTTCAAAAACGACCTAGTTCTCTATAACTCGTGGCTCTGATACCAATCTGTAACACCCCCACAATTGTTATGCGCAGCGGAACTACAACAATGGGTGCTACACAGTATTCATTGCACACAAGATATATCAAACGACGCTAAAAAGACGTCGACTTAAAACTTCAACATTAAAATTTGTTAGATAATACATGTCCACAGTTTTTCCAACCCCAAATAGTGCACAGAGTTTAGCGTTTCGGTCCCCATGAATCTCAACCCCAAAAACTTCAGTTTTACAACCACATGACATTAAACATAAAAATTGTTTAAGTAGAAAAGGAGGGAAAAACAAGCGGACACCAAGCCGATCACACAACATCCATCCCATGCATGCTCCATCCTACTGCTCAGCGGTTACCTGAAATACATGCCAAAATTTGGTCAACGAAAACGTTGAGTGGAATTCATAGGTTTTTCAATCCATTTGAACGTATATATAATAAAAACCATTCGTGATCATTTATAGTCTTGTCGATCAAACAAACTATAATCAGGATACTGACAATTGTGTTTAAGCTCATGACACTAATCCGTTAACTCAATCACCCGCGTAAATATACCGGCATGATTCAGATGAAACCAGTGCCCCTCTAAAGGCATCAGTTGCAATTATACCTTATTTCTCATACAAAATAATCTACCGCAGAACTTACTATAAGTACAGCTTCTCGGCTAGCATTGGGTCGTTAACCCCGTAGTACTACAAATTGCATAAGCGGCTATTTCCCCCTTCGCAAGGGCAAGACAATAGTTAATAGTTCATGAATTTAGGGACTTTTGCAACTTTGGTACTCAACACAATTTCTAAGGCAACTTTCGGGTCTAACAATCATTCATGATATACGTTCCTTTTTAAAAACTAGCATGCATTTCCCTCGCGGGTAAAACAATTTGAAATAATATAAGCGAGGCTATAAATTCACACCTTAGATATTTAAGTAGTCGGTAGTTCGAGGAGTGATCACTGACGATGAAACGGATGCCCGGGTAACTCAACACCTATCACAAATAACGCGTAATGAGTAATCTCATTTAAATACTTACGGTACTGTATAAATTATATATATACAAGTCACTTAAGACAAATATAACTCACGCCAAAAACAAAAACAACAAGTATCATTCATTTTATTCCATTCGTTCTTATAACCTACGTTGTCCATTTTTACACGTTCTCGCCGGTACTTGACTAAAGTACGGGCTGTTTTACCTTATTAAACCATGCTTATAAAATTTGACAAAATTTCCAAAAATCCTATATGACCTGTAGATAACATGTTTTTAAGCCCAACCAAAGTTTTCACTTTTACGACCCGTCACGCAACTCATTTCCACGACTACATTTTACGGGCTGAAATTGCGCTTCGACCAATTTTGACCACTTTGACCTATATGAAAAATACCTTTGACTTCCTTGACTCATAAGTCAACATATAGACTCATTTGTACAGGTTAGGGACCAAGTTTTGACCCTTGATCATTCACCAAATTATACTTGTGACCCTCGGGATTTGACTAAAACTTTGCACAAATCCGGATTGTGAAAGTCCTCGTCTCCCGGTACCCGATCTTTAAAATGTCATAACTTTTAGCTCGTTTTGAGTCACGGGCTCTACCTTATACCAAATTAAAGCTAGAAAAACCCTCTATCACTATATTTAGCTTTCAAGACCTGGAACAAAAATCATTTTTCCAAAATAGACCAAATGTTTCTGCCTAAAAATGACTATACCAAAATCATGCTTAGACTCGATTCCAAGACTTCTAACCAACACTAAACATCATCCTAAGACTTCCCAAACATATCCTAACATCAAACTTCCATCCTACCCCTATTGATCAACCAATCTCAATATCAAAATCAAAGAAAAATACACATGCAAGTAATAAAACCTATATGAATCTTTCTAAAACAACAAACCAAACACAAATATAACATGCATGATCAACAACCACCATGGCTCCCCAAACACCCCCATTGCCGTGGGGTTTGGGTGACCAAATCACCACAACCAAATTAATTTTGGTGGGTTTTCATGGTGTTTATACTTCCATAACACTCAAAATTAACATGCATTAGCTCAATTAGCCACAAAAACGAATTTTGGATCATATGAAAAATCTTGAAAAATTTTTATCAATGCATGTTGGATTTGATTACATGAATAGGTGGGTAATGACCAAACTAAGCGTGGTCTAACCTTAGATTTTTGAAAAATCAAGTAGAAAAGATTTTTGGTGGATTTTTGTGTGTTGTGGGTGTGCCGTGAGTTTAGAGAGAGACAAGGGAGGGAGTGTTTGATTTTTCTTGTGAAATGTTGTATGTGTTTGTGTGTTTGTCCTCTTTGCCCCTTTTTGTTAGTTAGGAGGGACCTAAGTGCAATATTGGGCTTCTTTTGTCCTTAAATAGAAAACAACCTCAAAACTTGCGGGTTGACTCATTTGTCAATTTTGAAAATTTTACGGGAGTCGGAAATCTTCCCGAATGCTCCAAAATATTTTTGGGATACTTTAAATGTACTTGGAAGGCTATAAAACTCACACGACTCAACTTAACACGTACCGTAAATAAAATTCTCGAAAAATTACATTATCGATAAATCGTCAAAAATTATATAAAATTAGGCATCCCTCGGGATCGTAATCGTCATCGTCCTTCTCAAAACGTCAACCGTAAAAATTATAACCTCGAACATCGGCTCTAACCAAAATACTTATAATTATAAAAATTAAAATTTATCAAAAATTTCAAAATTTAGCGTAATTTAGGGTATCGTTAATGACCTCGATTCTAGGGTGTCACATTATTGTTGCCAATTGGGTTAGGTCTAGGATATTAATAACGGTTTTTATTAAGTTTCTAAATGCTTTTTGATCAAGTATGTAAGATTTCATTTAAATAGTTAATATATAATGCAGTAAAGAAAAAGATAAAAGATACATAGTTACTCAAATAGCTTCGGTATCACATGTTTGCTCTCAAAGATTACTCCACATAAACGACATCTTAAGCCCGTATCCTCTTCAAAGTAGATATTGCCATGATTCCTTTTTCTCGTGAACATCATCTTTTTGCCTAATAATTGAATCCAATATACATTAGCATCTTTTTGTTTATCCTTTTTAGTAAATGACCTCATAATTTGGCATCATATTCGCTTTTTCATGGTATTGATGATTTTTTTATCTATCAAAGACCGAATGAAAAGGTCAAATTTTTGAGCTACTTACATTAAAAAAGGCTAAACAAAAAGAAGTAGGTGCATATTGGATTCTATTATTGGCAAGAAGATGGTATTCACGAGATAGAGGAATCGTGGCGATGTCTTCTTTGAAGAGAAAACAGGCTTAAGATGTCGTTTATGTTGAATTGAAAACTTTGAGAGCAAATATGTGTTACCGAAGCTATTGAGTAGCTATGTTGTCCTTGTTTATTATTGAAGATATAAGTTACTCATGCAGTAAACTTTGATTGTGTATAAGTCACTGATGCGAAGTTTGATTATGTATAAGTCACTCATTTATTTTCACTTGTTGAATGTGATAATAGCTAACCGTGTGAATTTATTGTCTTACAGGTAGTAATGATAATGAAACGGATCAGAATGACGAGATAGCAAGCAAAAGATCATCAAAAAGGCAAAAAATTTGTTCAACCAAATCTGTCGGTACGGGAAAACATGCCCAGCAAGACGAACCCGAAGAAAGTAGACATCGGGCAAAAAAGAAAAAGAGCCAAAATTCGGATGGAAATGATTTACTTGATCAAAATCCACCAGAATCAGATGATATTCAGAATACTCCAAAACAAGCGAAAAAGAGAAAAGGTTTTTCTTTAATACATTTGAATTTAAGTTTTGATGCAGTAGTGGTCAGATGTTTTAAAGGACGGTTAAACGTAGATTGCGTTATATACGAAAATGTAGGTTAATGTGTCAAACGAAAAATTTTAGAATTATTCATGGAACATCATTTTGATAGAAGTTAATTTAAATTGTGATGTAGTGGTCTATTGTGTTTAGTGAAGTTTGTGTTATTTGTGGAAATGTGTTTATGATGCAATATGTGTTTGTTTGCTAGGTTGTTTGTTTAATGCACTTAATTATACGTTATGATGCAGTATGTGGTAATCATGTGTAAGTATGAGTTAGGATACTAGGTTAAATGTGTTTTTATGCTAGGTTGTTTGCTAAATGCAAAATTCTTTCTTAGCATTATGTATGGTAGGCTTTTTTTACAGTAGGTTTTTTTTAGTTGTGTACTTGATGTAGCTATTTGTATTGGTGTGATGCAATTACTTTTACATGTGTTTTAGCTGTCCAAAAGTGTGTTTTTTAAAAAAGTGATGAAGTAAATCTACATTGTGATGCATTATGTAGAGTATTTTTTTACAATAAGTTTTTTTAGTTGTGTACTTAATGTAATTATTTGTATTGGTGTGATGCACTGAAATTTAAACTGTGATACAGTAAATCTACATTTGTGTTGCATTAGTTTGGTATGATGTAGTTATTTTTTGCATTATGTACAGTATGTTTGTTTTAGTTTTGTACTTGATGTAGTTACTTGTGTTGCTGTGATGCACTTAATTTTATTCTTTGATGCAACAGGAAAAAATGTAAGTGATGTTCCGTCACCTGTTGATGTAAATAAGTTGAAGGGTAATATATTGAATCTTGGAAACAACGTAGATGTTGTTGGGAAAATGGCAAAAAAAGGCACTGAAGTGGGTGTAGATAAGTTGGTTGGGAAAAAGAAAATGGCAAACACTGAAGTAGGTGTAGATAAGTTGGTTGGGAAAAAGAAAATAGCAAAGGGGAATAAAGATTTTCACAATAGTCAAATAGTCGTTGTAAAACAGAAAGTTGCTATTAAAGGAAAAAAGAAGGTTAGTAATGATGATGTATTGGAGAAAGCACCTCTATCGATTGATGATGAAAATAAGGATTCTGATGGTTAAAAAAGGGTTACTTTTCCTAATATTAATTCAAGAATATCATCTTATCATTTTAAGTTAGTATTGGAATCTTTAACAAACGCCCAGGTTGAGACTATAAGAAAAATGGGTTTGGGAGAATATTATAATAATTTTTAATTACCCTTCCATTCCATCAAAGCTTGTGTACTGGGTTGCGTTTAACTTTGATTGTGATACAGACACAATACACATGGATGATGGAAGACAAATTAAGGTGACAAAGGAATTACTTCATGAAATGTTTGGAATACCCATGGGAGAGAAAGAAGTTATTGCTCTTCGAGCTACAATGACAGAAGACAAAACAACAACGGATTGGAGAGCTACAACTCCATGGGGAGGGGATAAAGTGCTAAGGCCTCATATATCCATAGTTGATGATCATGTTTGTAGTTTGACCGGAACGGGTTGGGAATTCAAAGTTGGATTTTTAGTGGTGTTTATGAATATTGTGGTTGGGGGTAATAAGGATGGCACAATCAATCAAAGATTCTTACCTACCTTAAGAGATATTGAAGATTTTCAAAACTATGATTGGTGTGAATATGCTTTAAATTGCATTCGCTCAAGAGTTAAGATATGGAAAACAAAACCAAGAGGTTATTTCGGTGCTTCCAAACTTCTTTTGGCGGTACATTTTTTTAATGCTTCTAAACTTCTTAGTATGTTTAATCTTATTTTTGCTGCATCAATACCTTTTTTCACTACATCATATATAGATAAAACATAACAGTTCTTCCTTATATTAAATGCATCAATTCCTATATTAACTGCATCAATTCCTTTTTTTGTAGCTTCTATACTGCAGCTCCACAATCTCACCAACTATAATTGTGGAAAGAACATCACCTGTTTTCAAAGGATGGAACACCGAGTTGTTGAAAAATAGAGAGAATGAAGAAATGAATGATATGAAAGGTTTTGGGAAACTTCCAATCTTGGAAGGTTATGAGTTCTTTCCCCCCAAGGAGAAGGTTGACAAGACAAAGAAGAAGAAACATATTGGAAATACAAGTCAACCAAACGATGATCTTATACAGTTTAGATCAAAAACAAGTCAGGTAAAAACTAAGTTTCATTTTGCTGCTTTTAACATAGGGTGATATGTTTAAATAATTTTAGGTGTTTAGTTTGATGCACCTTAATTTGAGTTATGATGCACCAGGTTGTAGATTGGATTTTAGTTCTTTAGTTTGATGCACCAGGTTATTATAAAGTTGTTACTCTAGGTTATCTTGAATGATTATGGCGTTTATTCTATTTGATTTAGCTTAAAACATTGAATTCCTTTGATAATTTTGTGAATCTACAAGCTAAAGGGGTGTTTGGATCTGCTTATTAACTGTAATAGGCGAGACTTTTGTGACTTAAAAAGTGTAAGAACATCCTCATTAGCCTTGGGTAGAAGAACTTGGCAGTTTATTTGTTTAGTTTAGAGTGAAAATTAGAAGTTGCAAGTTTTCAAGTTTGTTCCCATTTTCTGTCTTAAGCATATAGTTGGTTTGGATCCCTTGTCTCTGTGTTTCTGGTTTTGAATCTTGGACATCAGTAAGGTGATTAGGTTAGTATAGGTCTAGAGTTGCTAGTATTAAGGTTGGGTAGAAGTTTGTGACATTTAGTTGCCATATAAAGTCACGGTAATAGCATAGTCACCAGCAATGTACACCTTCTGTCCAACTGTATGCACCAGTAAATTTGTGGGGCTTCTTAATTAGAGTTGTTATGCAGCATGTAGGGTGAATTATAGGTTGTATATTATATCGAAAATGTGTATG
Source organism: Glebionis coronaria (assembly GCA_025667525.1). Classification (NCBI taxonomy): domain Eukaryota; kingdom Viridiplantae; phylum Streptophyta; class Magnoliopsida; order Asterales; family Asteraceae; genus Glebionis; species Glebionis coronaria. Next base: position 149,962 of record JANFOE010000272.1, read on the forward strand.
CAGCAGGTTGTCTTTTAATTTTATTTTTGTTATTTAGTTTCATGCACCTTAATTTGAGTTATGATGCAGCATGTAGTCACTTGTTAAATATAAGGTGAATTAGGCTAAACATAGGTTTCATATCTCGAAAATGTGTTTGCAGGAAGGTAGGTAGGTCCAAATGACCATTAAAACTATTTAAAAAATACATCATAGTTATTATTCACTGCATCATAATGTATTTTTTTTTAAATCATGCAGGATATGAAAGATTGCTTGAATGACTCACTGTCAAAGATTAAGGAAGTGTTTAAAAGTAACAAACAGAAGGTTAAGATTGCTTTGGAAGAATACCCACACGATGAAGAATTTAAGGTGTTTGAGGAAAAAAGTAAATCATTTTTAAAAGACTTGTATGAAGGCATGTCTGATGGGGCGAATCATAGTACCGAGAATGATGGTGCAACTGAAGCTACTGAGAATGATGGTGCAACTGCACGTGATTTGCAAAACGGTGATGTGGCGAATAAGAATATTGATGCTGCGACCGATGTCCATATTGATGGTGGGAAGACAAATGAAGATATCTCGGTTAGTTCAATGGAGGAAGGAATTTCTTCCCCAAACTCAACACCAGAAATGACGAGAAGGACAAGGTCAGCAACCATAAATTGGACAAACTATAAGACCAAGGGGCCAAATTGGACAACATCAACGGAAGGAGCAGCAACATCGCCCATTAAAAATTTAGAAGTGGGGAACAATGGGCCAACTTGGATAACATCAACGGAAGGAGCAGCATCACTGGAAGTGGGGAACAAGGCGTCAAAAGCGACAACATCAACCAAAGGAGCAAAAACATCACTTGCTAAAAAATTGGAAGAGGGGAACAAGACGCCAAAACCAATAACATCAACCAAAGGAGCAACAGCATCACCCGCTAAAAAATTGGAAGTGGGGAAAAAGAAATCCCCTAAAAGTAAATAAACGCTAACACTTCTCTTGCTTTTGTACTAATATTTATTATCTAGGATCGTATATTTTTAATTCAACTTTTGAATGTCTGTAATATAACTAGGAAAAAACTTAAAACTTGTCTATTATTTTGAGTTTAATGTGAAAAGGTAATTATGTTTAATGCTACATGATTGTGGTAAAATACGACCTTTTAGGAAAAAGGCGTAAAAACGGTATGTATTAAGTGTTGATTTAGGAAAATCAAACACTAATGACCCAACTAAGTTTGTTTCCCAATAAGGTATATGTGTGTGACTAAATTGCAATGGTATTTGAGATTAATATTTGAAAGAAGGGGATGAGAAAATAGAATGACGATGACGTGAAAATTATTACTACGACGACTAAAATTAAAATAGTAAAAAGAGCTAAAATAAATATAAATTCCCAAAAAATCACCAAAAATCAAATTAAATAAACTAAGAGTTTACAAATGATCGAAACTTTTTTCAAACCTTTTAATTAATTAAATGTTAATTTTTAAATGCTAATTAAAGCCCTAAAAATCAAAATAATTATTAGAAAACCCAAATAAAGATTTTTCACTTTGTAAACCTCTAAAATAACCAAAGAAGACTAAAAACTATTTTTATAAATTCTTAAACTAATTAAAACTATTTAAAATGATTAAAAACTTTTAAAAACTTAAAATAATTCTAGAAATTAGAAAAATGATGATAAAATTAATCTAAGAGTTGCAAAAATCCTATTTTAATGAATTAAACCTAAGAAAAATATAAAAAGTGTAAAAATGTGAAATTTGAAATTTAATAATAAAATAATATTAAAATAATATTAAAAATCCAAAAACTATAAAAAAAACTCTAAAAACTTGCAAACTAGTTTATTTTAACCTAAATAATCAGAAAATGAAGGTGAAATTACCAAATCACCCCTATTGGGCCCCCAAATGGGCTAAAAACCAAAACAGTCAACCTTAATGGGCTAAATGGGCCCAAAAAGTCAAACTTGCCCCAAATGACCTGAAAAAGCCCTATCTAAATCAAAATTTAATTCTAAACACAAAATTCTGAAGGCCCAAAAGCTGGTTTTGAGCTTATCACAGCTTAAATAGTCAACAGCTTATTCTTATTAGGCCAGTAAGCCCATTAAGCAATAAACCAATGCCATAAGCTCTGCTTAAGCACACAACCTTCTTTTGAGATGCCTAAGAGATCTGTGAAAATAAATTTTGAAAAGCACACTCAATAAGCCAGAAATAAGCAAAGAAGAATTTCACTAAAAGACAAAATAGTCGGGTTAGAGTTCTAAGATGTTTCAGAAGCTGATTCTTTTTGCAAAAGCTCACAAATAGATTAACTAAGAATAATCAATCATAAAAATCACAAAAATCCAAGTAAAATAAGCTGTAGGAGCAAATAAGCTGGCTGAAAAAGCCAAATAAGCTAGTTTTCTAGCAAAAGCTTAACCAAATGACTTGTAACCTTCCAGATTTGATATTAAGCTGAGAAAAATGACACCTATTTCAAAAGCCAAGTTGTTGCATGTACCAATAAGCAGTTCTCAAAAATAATCCAAAATGTGCTTATTTGACCAAAAGTCAAAGTCCTCCAAAATTAACCAAATGTTCAAGAATTGTTTCTAAGCTTGTTTTAAGCAATTTTTGTGAAGAACTCAAGGTGGAGTCCTTGTGAATCAAGAGGTCAGTTGACCAAACGATGACAGATTTTGGCAAATAAGGCTTAATAAGTCAGTTAGCTTATAAGCCAGCAACAAAGCAAACCAAATAGCAAAATCTACTCACAAGCAGCACACAAACAAGATCCAAGCAATAAACAAGCAGGGCATACACTAGATAACAAAATGCGGGCAAATTTGAGGTGGTCACTTTGCTGATGCAAATGACCACTTCAGCCAACTTTGATAAGCTCTAGCACCCACAATAAGCCACCAAATTCAACAAACAGATACTGTACAGATAGCTTATCACATAAACTCTTCCCAAACCAGATTTCAGACCTTAGATCCAACAAACAAAGATTTTATTGGATCTGATGTGTTTGACCAAGTTCAAACCAATTTTATCAATTTTTCCAAAACTTGAAATCCCTTTTCCAAACCTCTTGAAACTTAACCAGTGACCAAAACCTATTTCATATGACTTGTTTAGACTCCCCAAACCCTAAGAACCAAGGGCACAAGGCCACAAGGCCTTATGATCCCAAAATGCCAAACAGCCTTGTTTTAGTCCTTTTTCAAACAACCTTTTTATTCAATCACATAACCTACTGATTTTATGGTTCAAAAACTTCAACTAGGTGACAACTAAGAGAATACGACTATAAAACACAAAGCACAAACACCAGATCAACAAATAACATGGCAAATATAAATCAGACAATAACATGAAAATTTTTAGAGGAAACTTAACAAGAGATTATACCTATCCCCCACAACTTTCTAGAGGGATCAGCTATGCTCCTTGGACCTTGTTCAACAGCTAGAACAAGACCAAGGTACTTGAACAAAGGAGAAGATGTGTGCCTTGGTTGATGGTTCAAAGCAGAACCTCAAGGGCTTTATGTCTTCAACACAAACAGCAAACAACATATCCAAAGGTTGATAAACCTTCAATAGCTTGGTGTCAACAAGCTTGCAAGGGCTTATAGCTTTTGGATAGGGGTTAGTACAAGTAAAACAACAAAACCAGAAGACTATTTTCAAGCTTATTTCAAACTTGAAAACCTTACAACACATAAACGTGTTTAAACCACAAGATCTAAACACCTTTATAACATCAAATGGAACTCAGAATTACCCTTAAACAACACCAACTTTCAAAACATAAAAAGGAATTACAATTTTCTTAAAATACCAACTTTTATAAATTTTAAAAAGGAATTACAATGTTTAAAGAGTAAAACTGGAACAAGGCTCTCTCACATGTTGAGGAGTCCTTATATAGGCAAATAAAAAGCAGGAGTAAGCTAACCCTAGACTATGAAATCCCAAAAGTGCCCTTGAAATCTTCTAGACGCATTTGTTGTTTGAGCTGTCCAAATGAATCCTGGCTGTTCATTTTAGCTTTGGGGCTAAGCAATGAGTGTTGGCTGTTGATTTGGCTACGTGTCATTCCTTGTAGAGGAAGTTGGATCATGATTGGTTGACGTGTGAATGGGTGGGGTCCTTTGGTGAGTGGAGATTAGGGTTTTGAGTGTGGGATGGGTTTTAGGGTGTGTGAATCAAACGTGTGGCAGGGTAATTGTAATTTACCCCTTGGTTTAAGTGAGATGGTAAATGGGGGTGAAAGGTGAACAGTAATACCTTTTGATCCGTTTTTTGTGGAAAGGTAATTGTTTGGCACAATTTCTGATTTAAATATTTAACTTGCACACTTTTGGTCCTTGTGTTTTGGTGAAAAGGGTAAAACGTGTTTTCAGCCAACAAAACTTGATTTTCTTTGTTAATAAAGTTTCATACTTCACACTTTTGCCCCAAAACTTTGGCAAAAGGTTTTCAAGGGTTGTTTTTGCCATTTTTGCATAGTTTGAGGACTGATCTTGGACATTCTTGATCTTCAAAGGTCTTCATTGTATCTTTGACTTTATGAGGGACCATTATTGACAATTTAGAATTGTTGAGGGACTAAACTTGCCAATTATTCAAAGTTGAAGGACCATTTTGTAATTTTGACAAACTTAAGGGACCAAACTTGTAATTATGAATATACAAGGGTTTTAAGTGTCATTTCTTCATAAATTGAGGATCAATCTTGTACATCTTCAAGTCTTCAAGGGTTTTTCTTGGATAAATCATAAACTAGGGCCCGGTTCTTTGTACGGCTTCGTTTCTCGTGTCCGTTTTTCCTTGTTTCTTGTGATCTTTTGTCTTTTTCACGAAATCCATACCTAAAAAACACAAGTGAACAAATACAAGCATATATATGGTATATTAATGACATTTTATGCATTTAAAGCCCGAAAAGAACGATGAGATCATGTATAAATGCCATCTCATCACTCCCCCATACTAAGCCATTGTTGTGCCCTCACGTAATGCTAGAATAAAGTATCTAAGAATCACTAAAATTCAATTTTATTACCCTTTATTGAAAAGTAAAAGACTTGCAATAATACTATGAAGATGTGTAAAGACATAATGTATGATTTTCATCACGAATGTGACTTTTAGGGTCAATGAATAGAAACAAGTAAATGTCCCATAGAGTAAATTTCGTCATCCTTGATTGTCATACATTCCATGCTAAGTGCAAAAACGATATCATTGTTGGTACAAGTCACAATGCTAACACTACTCATACGTCCAAATTATGTAATACTTTTTCTCCCCGCAATCCTAGTTATTATGAAAGGAAATGGGTTTCTAGAATTTTTTAACTATTTGTCATGGATCATAAGTGATTCATATTGACTTATTTGAGTATTTATTAGTCCGAAAGTAAAGTAGCACGATTTAATTGATAGTTAGCCGAAGGACAAAATCTTTTAAAACGGCTTCTCGTGTATCTCCTTAAGTTCATATCTTGGCATAACTCGTTTCACGATTTGAGATCTTTCTCGGACCGATATTTGGCATGTACTTCATACTTCAAATCTTGGGAAGACGTTCTTGAAATTATGGTCTTCTCTTCATATTTTGGAATTTCTTCACTTGACGTTTTTGAGAGATTCTTCATACTTGGACCACGACTTCATCATTTTTCTTCAATCGTTATTTTGGATTTTGATATACAACGATTCGTCTCCTTTTAGGACTTGGATATATGTATCCTCATACCTTGTAAGGGTCTTTTTGGATAGACTTTCTCCATGATCTTTAGGGGAGTAATTGCTTTTCGTCGTGTGTCTCGATCCTTCATATTGATTTTGGAATAATGATACTTCACATCATCTTGGATATTAAGCAACAAAATAGAGCTCCTCATGCCTTGTAAGAGGCTTTTTTGATCTTCACCAATCTTCGTGTCTCGCTTCAATAAGTTATACCTTGGCTATGAACTCTATTCAACCCCGAGCAACTTTTAAACAATCTTGTGCTAGAAGCTAAGTAACCTTTCAAATCGTACGACCTTACTTATTGCAATTATTTTTATTTCTAATGCATTGATCTTATGGGAGAAAAAGCCACAATTAACAACATATGAGTTTTTGAAAGAACATTTTCATATTCTACGTTTAGCATGATCACTTTTCTAACTCTATCATTTCTCGTTCTTCACTATATAAAGACTTCTAATTAAAGAGACTCGTGAAATACTTAGCCATGCAAGTCAAAATTAAGCCAAATTTGGATTAGCTTTCATTAAGACTATATCAAATCGAAGTTTTGGGTTTTCAAGCCACCTATAGGATCTTGCACTTTCTTGGACTTTTTCAAGTTTAGAGAATGCATTTTAGATAAGTGACTTTCTAGGATCAATTATAGGAACTTGCGAAAAGTTCTTGTTCTTAACCCGTATGAGCTAAGACTTTCACGTTTTAAAGTTCCCTATATAAAAGTCTAGCAAAACTTGAATTGAGCGGGTTAAGGAATGTAAAGGGCTCCAAATGCCCATCAATGTCAAAAATTAGCTCTTATTCTACCCATCGAAAAATATACATTCGTGTCTTAAAAACACTTATTAAAACTAAGAAAATTTTTAAATTTTGCCATTTTTAGCCTTACTAGCAACAAAATAAAATAAAACATTAAAAGTTGGAAAATGTGAGGGCGTAGCAAAGAAAGTATCTATTCACCCCCCATACTAAAATTAAACATTGTCCTCAATGTTTCGAGTCTAAAGGTGGAGCACCCCCATACTAGAGACGAAGAGTTAAATGCTTAGGATCTAGCATGGAAAGGGTGATCAACAATATATCTAAAGCCGTTTATTAAGTATGCTAAAAGATAATTGTTAGAACAATAAAGGATATGTCATGGATTCGTGAAAAAATTCTTCAAGCAAACGATTGAGGCTCACGTAAACGAACATGAGAGTCTTCAATCGTAGTGATGATGATGATCTAGATAACACATTCACAAACAACCACGAGACAACGAGTTGGAAGGGTACAAATCCCCTCTCATTATTTATTATAAAGCATAAAAAGGATAAGTATGGGATCTCCCCCACGAGGCACCTCGTTTTTTATTACCGAGTCATGAGTTCGACTCGATCCCCTCAATGCTAATTATCATTGGGGAAGGTGACTTGGTCGAGGTCCACCAATGAAGGAACTTCCCCACCAAAGTAGTGCTTAAGCCTATGTCCATTCACCTTGAAGTTAGGACCATAATTTTGAGCTAGCTCGATGGTTATAAGGAAACACTCGTGTAATGGTGAAAGGACCCGACCAACGAGATTTCAATTTCCTAGAAAATATCTTTAATCTAGAGTTAAAAAGTAACACTTGATCACCAACGTTAAAAACCCGGTTTTTAATCTTTGCATCATGAAACTTTTTAGTCTTTTCTTTGAAAATCAATGAATTTTCATAAGCATTATCTCTTAATTCATCCAATTCATTCAATTGTATTTTTCGGTGATCCCCCGCGGTCTTCAAGTCAAAATTAGCATGCTTAAGGTCCCAATATGCCTTATGCTCTGAATCAATGGGAAAATGACAATTCTTCCAATAGACTAACTTATAAGGAGTACAACTGATAGTTGTATTATAAGCGGTCCTAAAGGCTAATAAAGCGTCATCGAGTTTGTCGGACCATGAAGCACGGTTTTCTCCAATCGACCTCTCTAAAATCCTCTTCAAAGCTCGGTTCGAAACCTCGACTTGCCCACTCGTTTGCGGGTGATAAGCCGTAGAAAGAAGATGAGTAACTCCATATTTATGACAACCCCAGTTTTTGAGGTTCGTCACTTAGTCTTATTTTTGGGGTATTTTGTGTGACTATGTGATTATGTGATTTATGTGTTTATATGTGTGATTTTGGGGATGAGAATGGAAAAAATGAGGTACATGATTTGTAAATCATGGTACGGGTTGGAAATGAAATGAGTTTAGAAATGAACTGCGGGAAAGTTCGGATATCGTTTTTACAAGGCCTCGTGTACCTATCGTATGTTGTATGTATGTATTAAGTATATATATATATATATATATATATATATATATATATATATATATATATATATATATATATATATATATATATATATATATATATATATATATATATATATATATATATATATATATATATATATATATATATATATATATATATATATATATATATATATATATATATATATATATATATATATATATATATATATATATATATATATATATATATATATATATATATATATATATATATATATATATATATATATATATATATATATATATATATATATATATATATATATATATCGGGGCCTTAACAGTAGCTTTAAGGTTCGGGAAAAGGGGAGGAGTTAGTTAACATATGTAATGGCATAGGGTTTCCTTTATAGAGGTCATGGGTATGGTTAGGCGGGCGTTTGGCTTATAGTTTGGAGACCTAAAAGTTGGGACTGTTTTGTGTAAAATATGAACGGGATAGGTATCAAACTTAACCAAGTTAAGGACTTGTTAGGAAAGGGTAATGGGGTGTTTAGAACATATGAATGAGGAACATATATAGGAGAAGGCTAGATGTCCATCATAGGTTGATGAGCCATCTTAGAGTTTGGTTCATGTTTTGATTGTATGCTTTTGTTTGTTAGCTTTTTGCTAGTGTACGGATTTTTGGAGAAGCTCAATCATGTGAGTTTCATAGTCCCATGTATACTAATGATTTTGACTTCCAGATGGGATGGAAGAGACACTGTCTTGTTTTTATAAATTATGTTGTGAATGTTTTATGTTTAGTGATGGACTTGTGCATACTTATGTGATTAACTGCTAACTGATTCATGATTGTTTTAGGATTTGACTTGGTACCAAGGGAATGTTGATAAGGCGGGGCCTTGGGGAGGTACATAGATATGTGAGCATCTATGGGACAAATGTATAATGACAAGGCGGGGCCTTGGGATTGGTACGTAGGTGTATGGGCGCCTATGGGACCATGGTATTTGGTAAGGCTGGGAGCCTTGTATTTGGATTTGGATTTGGTTTGGAATGATTGATCTTGAATGTTAGTTGTTAATGCATACTTGTAGCACATTGTCCAAATGTGTAGTGGTTTATGGTTGTTCACGGCTTATTATAATATGTTTTCGGTTGGATTCTAAACCTATGACTCTCACCAACATTATGTTGACGTGTTTTAGTGTCTCTTTCAGGTGAGAATGTGGTTAAGCTTGTGAATAGAAGTGGCTAGTTACGGAGGCATTAGGATTGCATTTAGAAGGAGATCCCCGTTCCTTATTAGTTTATTTTTCTGTTTGTTTCAATAAGTGATACTATGAACCTATATGTTGATTTTTTTATGTTATTTGTTTGTCTTGGGTAACAGGTAGGACTGTTACCTACTTACCTAGACACCTGCATTATTGAGATACTGTCATGACATTTGTGTCACCTTTTATGACATTTCTGATTCATATAGTTCTCTCTATAGACACGTTGTTGTTGTGATGATATCCATACGTCGCGCCCCATATTCTGCCATGTTGGGGCGTGACAAAATGGTATCAGAGACAATGGTAATAGAGAATTAGGTTTCCTAGTCTAGTAACCTAGTCTATAGCTTAAGGGTCCCTGCATATAGGCGTCATAGGAGTATGTGTGCATTTTATATTAATTAAAGTTTTCTGGATGTTATTGGTTTTTACTTGCTATGTTTGTTAAGTTTTGACTAGTATGGGTTGAACCATAGTAGTTCATACTTAGCCACATGTTATTTTCTTTTCGGGGTGTGACTTGTGCTGGTTGAACCATAATCATCCACGCTAGTCATTGTCGTATTTTGCTTAAATTGTACATTATAGTACATAATTTGGTACATGGTAGTTTCTATCTTTTGTTGCATTATTTTATGTACCTGAGGTATAGTATTTTTCTTTTGATGTTTAAGTCATGTTCCCTAAGAATCATGTGGTGGTTCGAGTTATTAGGAGTAGGTGGATATGAAGAATTTTAGCTGTTTCCACTCTTATGGGCGACATGACTTATAACTGATTATGTTTTCATTTTGGATTTAGTCAATGCTGATTTAGCTAGACTATGGATTTATGTATTTCAAGAGTTTGACTATGTTATTTTAATGGATGGAGTTTTGGACTTTTTTTTGGTTATGTGGTTATGAGCTTATGTGATTAGATGGACATATGTGATATGTGTTGTATTAATTCTTATAAGTGTCAGCATAGGAAGGAGTGCATTGGGGAAGGGTAATTGTATAAGTATGGTGGCAAACATAGTTATACAAGTACCACAACTTCAATGGATTCCTAAGTATGATTGCATAAAAGAGGGTTAGTACATGCTTGTATAGTAGATGTTAGACGGATTTTAGTATATGTATCCCGATATGCCTATATATGTATGATCCCCTACAATTATCGATTGTATCCTTAGGAGGGTGGCTAGCTCGTTTTTTTTGATATTAAACCTCCGTTGTAGCGTATTCTTTGAGTTTCGTATTTCACGTGTACGTTTTAAAATGGTGTTCTTGGTTTTAAGTCTACTGAAATAACTTGGGATTTCTTTTGAGATAATGAAATCTTTTGCGTTGAGTCTTACATTTCTTTTGGTCGGTATATATTGAAAAAAAGGGATTTGGAAATCTACTATAGAGTTAGATAGTTGGTTGTATTCGATAAAATAAGGGTAAGGTGTTGGAGTCGTGTTTGAAACAAGATGTAACATAAGATTTTTTTTTTAATCAACACTTATTTATTTCAAATTCTAAAAGACTTTCTTTAAAATAAAGCGAAATAAAATTTCTTTCTACTTAAATAGTTTATATAAGTGAGCTTAATCAATATACGTCATTTATAATTATTTATGCAAGACTAAACAGAGTTCATGAAAATTTCACATACACTTATTTCTTTCATTTAAAAGGTTTGCATTAATCACTAAGTTTATTCTTTAGTTTTTAAAACAACTAGTATAAAATTGTTTTGGTCGTAACTTGTTCGTTTTAAAAACTTTTTGGGTGATTCAAAAGCCTAAAATTATGTACTTGGAATGTACTTTTCAAATATTTGGTATGTATAGTCATGGGGTGTCAGTAGCTTGATCGAAATTTTGGTACAAGTGACGAGTTCAAGGTTGAGTTTTGAATAGTAGTTTTTTTATGATTTGGGATGCACGGGATACCTAGTCTTTGAGTTGAGTTTTGAGATCGTCTAGAAGGTTGTTTGTAGATTGTTTGAGTCACATAGATGTGGTGAGGAAAGAAAAAAAATATTCTTTTAGAACAGTCGATCTTGTGCACGGTTTAAATAATATGTCGCGGGGCATAAGATGTTTTGGTTGCCATTAAGTGTTTCTTGGATCATTTTTCGTTGTCATGAGTCATTTGAATTGGTACATGTTTGAGTTTTCCTTTTGAGTTTTCGTATTTTTGGTATGTTTTAACTCGTACACGTGAAATGTCGTTAGTTATCCGTGGGTTTGATTCGTTGATCGTATCTAGTGGATTCAAGATGTAGTTTTGGGTTCGTATTGATTGGGAGCGTTGAGGTAGACATATGAAAGACTTGGTCGCGCCTACACGATTAGTAGGTGGCCCTGAGAGAATGGTCGGAATGCCCTTTGTGGGGATGAAAGAGTTAAAAGTTCGTAGACGAACTAATGTGGTCATGAGGTCTCTTAGGAGTGCCAAGGGAGATGAATAGATATTTGTATAACGTATGGATAGCGGCACAAGTAACGCGCCATAGAGAGTGTTAGAAGGGGATATAATACCTCAAAGGTATTTATGATTGTTCGTAAGGATGTAAGTTTTCCGAAAATTTCCTGAGGTTTAGTAGGTTTGCCTATTACTGTGAGGTAGAACCATAAATAAAGCAAGTAGGAGAAGTGATAGGAGTTGTATTTAGTGCCTTTCCAAGGAAATTTTTGATGGAATGATTTTAAGAGCAAGAGTTGTTAGAAATTGCAACGGATGCAAGGTAAAATTTGAGTTGCTTAGTAGTAGATTGGTTGTGAAAAGCGGTTGAGTCGTCTGATAAGAGGAAGTATTGGTCTTTTAGAATACGTGTAGATTTTCGCGAGTAGAACGAGGTAGAAATTTATTCGTATTGCTTCTAAGAGAGGGTGCAAGGAGGACGTAGTTGAAACTACTAAGGATGTTGTATGAACGCTTTGGGTTTACGGTTATGATTTTGGCTTCGCCGAGGCGCTAGCAGTTTTCATGGAGTCAATGAACCAGGGTGCATGACAATATATAAACGAGTTGTCATCGGGAGCATCGACGACATCTTGATCTACTCAAATCTAAGAAGGAGAGTGAGGCGAATTATGAGTTAGTTTTGGAGTTGTTAGGAAAGGGAATTATCCGTGAGATTTTCAAGTGTGAGTTTTAGGATTAAGTTGGCCAGGACGAGTAGTCAGAGATGATGGCATATCGTGGAACCAGTAAGGGGCAAAGTGAAGAAGGGTGAGGAAGCGTTTTGGAGGATGAAGAGGTGGATTGGATAATGAGCAGATCTTGGAATTATCGGAAGGACTAGATGAATTCGCGAAGCATGACGATACGTGGAGCAAGGATTTGGATGTATACGAGTGTAGATTTGCTTTTATCTAATCCGGTGGTCTAGGTGGGTGGTGGAAGGTGGAAGCCATTATTGAGAGAGAGAGAGAGAGAAGAGAGGTTGTGTGAAAGGTTAATAAAATTGTATTGAACAAAATGAAAAATGAACACAAGCAACACCCCTCCTTGGAAGCCTAGGAGGGGTATATATAGCCACACACCAAACACTTAACTATGCATTGTACCTAGTCTAGTCTAAGCGTGTGTGACTATGATAACTAATGGGAATTCTTAAATGTCGTCACATAAAGTGAACTTCCAACAATTTTCCCCCATGGGACGACGTGTAGAATTCCTTACAATATTTTTCCTAACAAGTACATAATGATTAAGAAAAAGAGCTTTCATGAAGCGTCCAATGCTCTGATACCAATTGTGGATTTGCTTTTATCTAATCTAGTGGTCTTGGTGGGTGGTGGAAGATGGTAGCCATTGTTGAGAGAGAGAGAAGAGAGGTTGTGTGTGAAAAGGTTAAGAAAATATATTAAGCAAAAATGAACACAAGCAACACCCCTCCTTGGAAGCCTAGGAGGGGTATATATAGCCACACACCAAACACTTAACTATGCATTATACCTAGTCTAGTCTAAGCATGTGTGACTATGATAACTAATGGGAATTCTTAAATGTCGTCACATAAAGTGAATTTCCAACAATCTTCCCCCATGGGATGACGTGTAGAATTCCTTATAATATTTTTCCTAACAAGTACATAATGATTAAGAACAAGAGCTTTCATGAAGCGTCCAATGCTGATGATGTCTTCTGAGGCCTTTGACTTTAAGTCTTCACTTCAAAACGACTCATCTTTAAAGTAACTTGTAGTAAAAATACTGTAACGGCACAAGCTAAGTAATCCATATACTTCTGGTTAAGGAGAAGCTTCTGAATTAACTTCCCCCTAATTCATGCCACATAAACTTGATGTAGAAGCTTTTAAATAGCTTCCCCTTAAACCGATAATCCTCGTAAGCAACTTCAAAGCTTTCAATAAAGCTTAGAATGATTAAGCGCACAGCGGAATTTAACAAGCAAATCCCATCATATAACATGATAACGTTGCTAAGAGGGATTGAAAGTTTGGGGCACACCAAGTAGATCAACAACTTCTCTTCTCACGCTTGAATAATTCTTCTGAATTTTTCTTCCCCCTGAGAGTTCAAGTTATGCATACTAGAAAGAATCAAGACATTTATTCCCCTACATAGTTGAAGAAAATAAACGAATCCCAAGTATGAAGCTCAAATACTGAAGTAGACACTTTATCCCATTCATGAAGTTGACATCGTAACACCATAGTCAATTAAGTCCCGGAAATGCACATATCTTCTTCCGGAGATGCACCAGAGTCAATTAAGTCCCGGAAGTACATATCTCTCCATATAGGATAATGATGATGAATAATTGCAACCTCAAAACAATTAAACTTCAAACAATAGTGTACCGTTTAGAGATTGATAACGCCACGAGTTAAAACACTGATTTTTCTCTACGGCTATGACAAATGTCATCCCGAAATGTCTTCAAATCAAAAGAAGGTATGAAGTTCATCACGTGTACTCGTTGTGCGTTCAATGTGTCTTCTTCTTCCCCCTTGATGGTTTCGAAACCTCGGAACCATCAATAAATCGTACGCACATGAACCTGAAAATCTCGAGAGAATAATGAATAAGCTTAATTATATTCGGTGAGAATCAGTTGTTGATCGAAATTCTCTACTCATAAACTCTCCATGGCCATCTTTACAAACCCACTTGAAGGCAATTTGAAGTGACCACTGATGGAATGAACCAAATACATCAAACATGAAACTGAATAAAAATCCTTCGAACTTGTGACTTAAGCTTGCACAATTGTTGAATGAGGAGCGGTGGAGAAATTTCTAAGTACCCAATGCATCATGAAGAAGTCTATAAGTACAACACCTCTTGAAATTATCCACGTCGACTAAGCGCGTGACACTGAGTACAACAATGTAACCCCTTTAAGTGATAGTTATCCGAGTCATCAACCAACCACCGCGAACCCGGAAACTAGATAAACAAGTCTTCATTCTAAGATTAAGCACGAGCAAGTTATCTTTGAAAGATAAAATAAATACACGCCTTCGAAAAATCCGTCTTCAACTTCACATAATTAATACCCGATCCAAAAAAAAATCTGTAGTCACTAAAAATATACCCATTTTTCTTTGGTCTCGTCAAATAATTTTTGTCACATTTGTCTCGTCATTTTTGTCTCGGCACTTTGTCACGTCTTTTTTGTCCCGATAATATTCAAAGTATATCATAATACACAAAATGTTATTCAAAATAAATAATTTTGAAAAACATTTGTGTATAGAATGAACTTCATCACACGGCCAAACATAAGCTACCAAATGAATGTGACCCCAAAAAATTTCGTGGCCCATGTAGATTATATGCAGAAGAAAGGCCCAAGTCATACGGCCGGCCCAAGTCACAAACCCGTCACTTTGGCCCATGTACAACTTGTGTTAATATCCGGTCCACCCAACTCATTAGGGTATAATAAGGTCAACCCTAATCTTTCTCCACATAATATAAACGTAATCACACTACTCAGTTATATCCGCCCCCTTTACCTTCTCCCAACAGTAAACAAAGAAATCTCCGTCCCCCCAAAATCATCTAATCTCACCAAATCTCGTAACATCCACCCTCCTTTTCATCTATATCCCAGCAAACCAAAATTATTAACAGATCAAGATCACGATTGTTAATTCATTGATCTCAAAAAAACAATCGTGTTAAATTGATAACCTTCGACATCCAACAGTTATTCATTTTAATTAAATAGTTCTTTGGCTTCAGATATGAAAGATTGTCTCAGGTAAGATTTCATTTAACTCAGTTTGACTTTCAATCGACACAAAGATGAGGAAAACATTCTTGTTTATCTTCAATCTTTTATGGTCGAATATTAATAAAGGGTTATACCCTGACAAAGATCAGTGATGATGTATTATTTTCGATTCGTGTCATGATCTATAAGGATCTGTTACTTTGAAGTGTAACACGAAAACGAAAATAAGCTGAGGTCTTTTAATTTTTGGGTCTAGAGTCTAGATTGTATGGAGATAGGACATAGGTGACGATGGGTTTTAGGATTAGGTTGATAGTGTTGGATTTGTTGTGGAGATATAAGGAGGAAATGAACTGTTGGTTTTGGTTTTGGTCAAATCTTGGTCTCTGTAATGTTTTAAACAGACATACTGTTTTTGTTAAAACTTGTCGCAATGATTTCTTTAAAGGTAAAAAATCATCGCAATGTTTTCAAAAGAAGTCCATCGGAATGTTTCAGTCCATCGGAATGTTTTCTTAAACCCATCGCAAATTCAAAATTTAAACCCATCGCTATGTTTAATCTTTCATCGCAATGTATTTTATGGTCGAGTCAAAACTGTTTTCCATCGCAATGATTTTTCTACACCCCATCGGAATGCATCCGTCAGAATGCTTCCGTCAGAATGCATCCGTCGGAATGCATCCGTTGGAATGCATCCATCGGAATGCATCCATCGGAATGCATCGAATGTGTTCCATCGTAATATTCGATCGCAATGTAGAAACCATTGGTTTTTGTGATCGCAATATTCTGGTCTGACTGTAAATCTGAAATCTTATCGTACTTTTTCCTGAAATTCAGGAACATGTTTTCTGGGCACATTTCATCTTCATCTTCAAAAAAAATATTACATAACCCATAAATGATATAACACAAATAATATAACAGATGAAACCATTCACAAAATCATTAGCAGATTTAAGGAAAAAATGGCATGTTTTGACTTTTGACCAAGATACTGTGATTGTTTGGACCAGTGTGGGTTATGAATACCAGATGTCGTAAACTTTGGATACCAGACTATTGGGACAACAAAACTGTGACAAGTTGTGAAATGACCAGATTGTGACAAAAGAACAACTATGACAAAAAAGCGTGACAAACATATAACAAACCGGACCAAAAAATGATAGAACGAGACACAAAAAAAATTTTAGACCACCGAATCAAAAACAAGAACATGATCCAAGGATGGAACCGAGGCTCTGATGCCAATTGTAGATTTGCTTTTATCTAATCCGGTGGTCTAGGTGGGTGGTGGAAGGTGGAAGTCATTGTTGAGAGAGAGATAAGAGAGGTTGTATGAAAGGTTAAGAAAAGTGTATTGAACAAAATGAAAAATGAACACAAGCAACACCCCTCCTTGGAAGCCTAGGAGGGGTATATATAGCCACACACCAAACACTTAACTATGCATTGTACCTAGTCTAGTCTAAGCGTGTGTGACTATGATAACTAATGGGAATTCTTAAATGTCGTCACATAAAGTGAATTTCCAACAACGAGAACGACAAAGAAAGGCGGTTGTTTATACGTTGTAGGAACTAAAGATTTAGAAGAACTAGATAGACTTAGTTAGTGGAGCTGGATTGTTATATCTGCCTAGAATGCTAGAGGCATTTGGGGTACGAGACGTAGAGAATGATCTATACAGATCATGAACGTCTCCAACACATATTCAATCATCTTGATTGAACATTTAGCAAAGGTGATGGGTGGAGTTAAGTGATGAAAGAAAATTGCAAGGCCAAGTACCATCTAGGAAAGGCAAGCATGGTTCATGAGACATGGAATAAGAAGAATGAAGTGAAGCTGAGACGAACTTGAACTATATGGATGACGTATTAGGGTGGTTTGGAGGAAGGATGTAGGTTGCACGAGTTGATTGGTCTAAAGCCGAGAACGCGTCAACATTTATGTTGCGTGGCTTGGACAATCATATGGAGAAAAGGGACGTAGACTATACTTCCTACATAGATAGGAGTAGCTTAGAAAGGGTGATGTAAGGACGAAGTTGGTGGATGGGATACATAATGGGGTGGAGGAATAAGTACGATGAGAGTTAGGTGATAGTCGATAGACTGTCTAATTCATCCTATATTTCAAGAGGAATGAGAAGTCACGTAGTTGAGAAGTTGGAAGGATTACATACAGATGCGATGGAATAGGAGGTTTTGTGTAAAAGTTAACCTAATATGTATGGAATGCCTTATGAATGATTATGGAAAGGGAAGAAACGATGGGAAGCAAGCGTAGTATACCGTTGATAGACTTATGGTTGGTATGAGCATACTATAGGGGTAACTGAGAAAGACGCCTAGAGCTTTGAAGTGCGGTTTGGAGATAGTTGGAGAATGCATTTTATTTAGGAAGAATTCTTCTACGAAGAGAGTCACTAGTGAGAGGGGCGTATTCCTCACTAATGAGAATGTAGGGAATAAAAGAGGACCGCCTAAATTATTGGTTGAAGATGAGATAGAAGATGGTATGGAAATTAAGATTATTGAGAGACAAGCGAGAAGTAATACGGAGGAAGAATGGCTTGAGGGAGCAAAGGGTTGTCAAGATAGTGTGGTGATATAGAAGGAAAAACCGTTGGGTTTTGTGATAGGAAATGTAGAAGAAACTGCTGGAGTTAATCCATAGAAGATGAGGTGGATCACCGTTACGGTGGGGTGAAGTTAGAAGCAGTCAACATATTGGACCAGAGTTGGAACGGAAAACTACAAGAGGTGGTGGCAGTGCTTAAGATGAGGTTGGAAATGGGAAAGGACTGACAAGAGAGTTGTGTGGACAAGAGGCGTAAGCCGTTGGGATTTGAGATTGGGGATAAGGTTATGCTATAGGTTTCACCATGGAAAGAAGTGACGTGGTTTTGGATGAAAGGGAAGTTAACACCTAGAATCGTGGGTCCATTCGAAATCTTTGAAAGGATTGGACCAGTGGCTTATAGGTTGAGGAATTGCTGGGAGAATTGACTAGTGTTCATGATGTATTTCGTGTATCAAGCTTGAGGAAATGCTTAGCAAGAACCGACTTGCAAGTACCGTTAGATGATATTAGTATGGATATGATTCTTCGTTTCTTCGAAGAGCCGGTAGAGAGTTTGGGTCGTGAAGCTAAGACGTTGGAAAAAGGGTAATATACCGTAGTTATGGTTAGATGGAATTTTGAACGTGGACTAGAGTTCACGTGGGAACGGGAAGGATTTATGAGGAACAAGTATCCTGATATTTTTGGGAATGATGATCCTAAGGAGTAAATCTCGGGACGAGATTTCTATTAGGAGGGAGTGATGTGACAACCCCAGTTTTTGAGGTTCGTCACTTAGTCTTATTTTTGGGGTATTTTGTATGACCATGTGATTATGTGATTTATGTGTTTATATGTGTGATTTTGGGGATGAGAATGGACAAAATGGGGTACATGATTTGTAAATCATGGTACGGGTTGGAAATGAAATGAAATGAAATGAGTTCAGAAATGAACTGCGGGAAAGTTCGGATATCGTTTTTACAAGGCCTCGTGTACGTATCGTATGTTGTATGTATGTATTAAGTATATATATATATATATATATATATATATATATATATATATATATATATATATATATATATATATATATATATATATATATATATATATATATATATATATATATATATATATATATATATATATATATATATATATATATATATATATATATATATATATCGGGGCCTTAACAATAGCTTTAAGGTTGGGGCAAAGGGGAGGAGTTAGTTAACATATGTAATGGCATAGGGTTTCCTTTATAGAGGTCATGGGTATGGTTAGGTGGGCGTTTGGCTTATATTTTGGAGACCTAAAAGTTGGGACTGTTTTGTGTAAAATATGAACGGGATAGGTAACAAACTTAACCAAGTTAAGGACTTGTTAGGGAAGGGTAATGGGGTGTTTAGAACATATGAATGAGGAACATATATGGGAGAAGGCTATATGTCCATCATAGGTTGATGAGCCATCTTAGAGTTTGGTTCATGTTTTGATTGTGTGCTTTTGTTTGTTAGCTTTTTGCTAGTGCGCGGATTTTTGGAGAAGCTCAATCAAGTGAGTTTCATAGTCCCATGTCTAATAATGATTTTGAATTCCAGATGGGATGGAAGAGAGACTATCTTGTTTTTATAAATTATGCTGTGAATGTTTTGTGTTTGGTGATGGACTTGTGCATACTTATGTGATTAACTGCTAACTGATTCATGATTGTTTTGTGATTTGACTTGGTACCAAGGGGATGTTGACAAGGCGGGGCCTTGGGGAGGTACATAGATGTGTGAGCATCTATGGGACAAATGTATAATAACAAGGCGGGGCCTTGGGATTGGTACGTAGGTGTATGGGCGCCTATGGGACCATGGTGTTTGGTAAGGCTGGGAGCCTTGGATTTGGATTTGTATTTGGTTTGGAATGATTGATCTTGAATGTTAGTTGTTAATGCATACTTGTAGCACATTGTCCATATGTGTAGTGGTTTATGGTTGTTCACAACTTATTATAATCTGTTTTCGGTTGGAGTCTAAACCTATGACTCTCACCAACATTATGTTGACGTGTTTTAGTGTCTCTTTCAGGTGAGAATTTGGTTAAGCTTGAGAATAGAAGTGGCTAGTTTCGGAGGCATTAGGATTGCATTTAGAAGGAGATCCCCGTTCCTTCTTAGTTTATTTTTCTGTTTGTTTCAATAAGTGATACTATGAACCTATATGTTGATTTGTTTATGTTATTTGTTTGTCTTGGGTAAGAGGTAGGACTGTTACCTACTTACCTAGACACCTGCATTGTTGAGATATTGTCATGACATTTGTGTCACCTTTTATGACATTTCTAATTCATATAGTTCTCTCTATAGACACGCTGTTGTTGTGATAATATCCATACGTCGCGCCCCATATTCTGCCATGTTGGGGTGTGACAATATTTCTTTAAGACCTTCTCGAATTGGTCATTACAAAAATGGGTTCCACGATCGCTTATAATAGCACGAGGGGTTCCGAACCGAGAGAATAGTTGCTTCAAAAACTTCACTACCACAAGAGCATCATTAGTAGGTAAAGCCTTAGCTTCCACCCACTTAGAAAGGTAGTCGACGGCGATGAGGATATAATTGTTACCATGAGACGATCGGAACGGCCCCATAAAGTCTATGCCCCAAATGTCAAAAATCTCACACACTTGAATTCTGTTTTGCGGCATTTCATCACGTTGAGACGATTTTCCTTGACTTTGGCACGAATCACACGACTTCACAAGTGCGTGTGCATCACGATAGATAGAAGGCCAAAAGAAGCCGGCATCGAACACTTTCTTAGCCGTGAGATTAGCACCGTGGTGACCACCCGTGGGTCCCTCGTGACAAGCTCTAAGGATATTAGAAGCTTCGGCACCAAAAACACAACGTCAGACGAGTTGATCCGCACAAACCCGAAAGAGATAAGGATCGTCCCAAAAATAGAACTTGACGTCACGAAAGAATTTTCTCTTTTGTTGTGTCGTCATACCCTTGATTATGAAATTGCCCGCATGGTAATTTGCAATGTCGGCAAACCATGGGGTGGTTTCTTTAGAATTCACTACACCGAGAGTCTCGAGAGGAAATGTTTCGATGATTTCCATATTCTCGAAAACATCTTTGTGAAGATCTTCTAGACGAGAGAGATGATCGGCCGCTAGATTCTCGGCTCCTTTTTTGTCAAGCACGGTGACATCAAATTCTTGGAGGAGGAGCATCCAACGAATTAATCTCGGCTTAGCATCTTGCTTAGCTAAGAGATACTTGATAGTCGAATGGTCGGTATACACGATGCTTTTAGTTAAGACGAGATAAGGTCGGAATTTCTCAAAAGCATAAACCACGACAAGGAAGTCCTTTTCCGTTGTGGTGTACTTTAATCGAGCCTCGGTCATCGTCTTACTAGCATAATGGATAGGAAGGAAATGCTTTTCATAACGTTTCCCTAAGACGGTCCCTATAGCATAATCACTTGCATCGCACATGATTTCAAAGGGTAATTACCAATTAGGAGCAACAAGAATGGGAGCTTCAGTAAGTTTCCTTTTGAGAGTTTCGAAAGCTCTAACACAATCTTCATTGAAATTAAAAGGAGAATCCTTCTCGATAAGGTGTGTCATAGGTCGAGAAATTTTCGAAAAGTCTTTGATGAAACGACGATAAAAGCCCGCGTGGCCTAGGAAACTCCTAACTCCCTTAACGGTTTTGGGATGAGGTAACTTGGCGATGACGTCTACCTTAGCTTTATCGACCTCAATCCCCGCTTTCGAGACCTTATGTCCTAAGACAATTCCTTGTTTACACATAAAATGACATTTTTCCCAATTAAGCACAAGGTTGGTTTCTTCATAACGTTTTAACATTTGCTCGAGATTAGATAAACACGACGTGAACGAATTGCCAAACACCGAAAAGTCATCCATAAACACTTCCATCGACTTCTCGATCATATCATGAAAAATAGCCATCATACACCGTTGAAACGTACCCAGTGCATTACAAAGTCCGAAAGGCATCCTATGATAAGCAAACGTTCCATAAGGACACGTAAACGTAGTCTTCTCTTGATCACGAGGGTCGATAGGGATTTGAAAGTAACCGGAAAAACCATCTAAAAAGCAATAGAATTCATTTCCCGTGAGTCGCTCCAACATTTGATCCATGAAGGGCAAAGGAAAGTGGTCTTTACGAGTGGCGTCATTTAACTTTCGGTAGTCAATACACACCCTCCAACCAGTCATAACACGAGTGGGAATTAACTCGTTGTTTTCATTGGGCACAACGGTCATTCCTCCCTTTTTAGGGACACAATGGATTGGGCTCACCCATGGGCTATCGGAGATAGGATAAATCATTCCCGCGTCAAGGAGTTTTAAACTTCCTTTTTTATGACATCGTGAATTTTGGGGTTTACCCTTCTTTGACTTTGAATTGCGGGTTTGTAGTCTTCCTCCATTAAAATCTTGTGAGTACAAAATTTTGGGTCAATACCCTTAATGTCGGAAATTTTCCACGCAATTGCCCCTTTATGAGCTTTAAGAACTTTCAAGAGCGCGGTTTTTTCATCATTAGCAAGAACTCTTGCAATAATAACCGGAAATTTGTCATCACCTTCCAAGAATGCGTATTCAAGGTGAGATGGAAGTTCAATTCAAGGATAGGCGGTTCCTCGATTGAAGATTTTTGCTCAATACTCATAACTTCCATCGGCGGAAGAAATGGTGGAATAGAAGTATCATTACCAATTGTCACCTCATCTTCATTGTCGATTTCATTTGAAGTAAAATCGCCTCCTTGGAATGGAGTGAGATTTGGTGTAGAATTAACAAGAATCGGATCCAAAATAGTGGGATTGCCACTTGATGAACTAACGGAAAAACCTAACACTTCTTGTGAAAACTCATCGCAAACCACATCAACTAAGTCAATGTGATTGATGGTAGCAATTGCATAAACATGAGAAGGTTTTGAGTTTTAAGTAGCATTTATAACAAGTTCCTCTTCGTTGAATCTCAAAGTAATAGTTCTTGCATGAACGTCGATAAGCGATCTCGATGTGTCTAAAAATGGACGATCTAAAATTAGAGGAACTTGAGGATCTGCGGGGATGTCAACTACTATAAAATCAACAGGATAGTAGAACTTCCCCACTTTCACGAAAACATCCTCGGCTACTCCACATGCTAAAATCGTAGAACGATCGGCCATCTCGATAGACATGTTCGAAGGAGTAAGAGCCGGAAGCGAAAGCGCTTTCCAAATGGAAAATGGCATCAAATTAATGCTCGCACCAAGATCGGCCAAGGCGAGGCATTCTTTCATATCTTGTATATCACAAGGAATGAGAAACTTTCCGGGGTCACCAACTTTTTCCGCTATGCAGTTAAGATAAACCGAAGAACAATTAGCAAGCTTTGAAAGCTTTTCCTTTTCATTCATCATACTTTTAAAAATGGAAGCGAAACGAGGCATATATAACAACGCGTCGGCTAAACTTACATCAAAATGAACTTGTTGAAACATTTTTATAAAAAAATCGATTTGTTGTTTGTTACGTTTTTGCAATTTCTCTTTGTTTCGTTTCGAAGGGTAAGGTAAGGGTGGTGTGGGTTGGACATTAGGCAACGGCCTTGGAATCTCGGGTTCCATGATTGGTATTGGTTCAACCGTAGGTGTGGCATGAGCGGTACTTCGTGGGCTTGTGATATGCTCCTTTTCGACCATCACCTCGGGCTCTTTCTCGATTTCCTTATCCGTAGAAGTACTTGGACGAGAGATTGGTTCCTTGAAAGTTTTACCACTACGTGTAGTAATAACCTTCATTTCTCCCTTCGGGTTTGCAATGGTATCACTAGGAAGACCACCCGAGGAAGAGGGTTTACACATGATTGCTTCAAACATTTTTGCCATTCGGTCTTCAAATTTTGATTGCCTAGCATCCGCTTTTAACAATTCTTGCTTAATCTCATGTTTTCCTTGTTCCATCTTTTGTTGATTTTGTTGAAGACGTTGAACGTTTCCTTCCATTTTATTTGCATGAGTCTTAAGTTCATTAGCAAGTTCATTTTTAAGCTCGTTTTTCAACTCGGATCTTAAGCTAATCATCTCACGTTGCATGTTATCAAACTTAGCATCATTTGCATTAGCATAATCCAAAAATTCTCCTTGAAGATTTTTAGTGTGAGCATTTTGAAAACCTTGTGTAGTATTTTGAAAATCACGGTTTTGGTTTTGATTTGAAACTTGTCCATTTCCACTTTGATAATTCCCCTTGTTATAGTTACGTGAATTGCCTTGATAACCACCATTTTGATTGTTGTTTCGATAGTTATTAGCATTTTGATTTGGTGGAGCTTGATTTGGGCGGGAACCTTGGCCGTTTTGGTTGTAAGTTCCCGTTGCTAGGTAAGCACTCGAAGTGTTACCACTGGCGGTAATGCACTCGGAAAGATCATGAGCTCCACCACAAGACAACAACTCTTATCAACCGCTTTAACCGATGCGGAATTCAAAGTATCTTGTGCTTTCGAATGAGTCATAAGATTCGAAAACCTATCGAAAAACCGATTTCCTCATTAGCTTCATCATGTAAGGCATTCATGTTACGAGAAGATGACGACGATGACGAACCCATATTGGCAACACTCGGTGTGTTACGAGGGTTATAAACCTTAGATCTATTCTCGATGATCTTTAAAGCTTCATCGTTCGTTTTGCACAAAAAATTACCACCCGAGGCGGCATTCAAATAAACTCGTTCGTGATCATTAAGCCCATTATAAAAAGTATCTATTTGATGCAATTCCAAAAAATCATGGTGTGGACATTCATGTAACATTTCCTTAAATCGTTCCCATGCCATTGAAAAAACTTTCATTATTACGTTGTGTAAATCTTGAAATCTCATTTTTCAAATGTGTTGTTTTAGATGGTGGAAAAAATTGGTTCACAAACTTAGAAACGAGATCACCCCATGTCAAAATCGAATTTGGCGGTTCTTTGTCGAGCCAAATTTTAGCTGGTTCATCTAACGAGTATGGAAACAACATCATCATAATGGCGTCGTGTGGAACATCCCTAAACTTGCTTGTTGCGGTGAGACGATTAAAATTCCTTATGTGATAATGCGGGTTGTCTTTCTCATGACCTCTAAACTTATTTGCTTGCAACATTGACATTAAACCCGTCTTAATCTCGAAATTCTCCGCAAGGATGACGGGAATCACAATAGCTTCTCCAAAACCCTCGGTGGGTGCTTGAAGCAACTCCATCATAGTACGATTAGCCATGGCGACTATTGGTTCTACAATGGGTTCAACAATTGGAGTTTGTTCTTCAATCAAAGGCTCTTGATTTCCTTGACTTTGACGACGTTTACGAGCTCGTTTTTCTTGATTACGAGTTAGCATAAACTTGACGAAGAATGAGAGGTGAGCAAAGAAGATTCTTTTTGGGTGTTTTGTGGATTTTCAATTTTTTTGTGTTTTTTATTGTTTTTAATTTTTTTGGATTTTGTGTATCTTTGTAGACAACAATCTACTAAATCTCTCCTTGAATCAAACTCTTGATTAAAGAAGCCTCAAAAGAATGAAAACGATCACGTAGAGTGAACGCCTTCGAATGACTTTAGAACTTTGGTGAAAACCAAATTGTTCAAGAGGGTTTAATCACAAAGAAAACCAAGCAAATATATATGATACGTAATAATACTTTGGGCGGTAAAACCCTCGATTAGCTTTCAATCTCAAAATACTCACAAGCAAGCGGGGAAATGAGGCGGCGCGAAGCACTTAAGAGCCTTTTTCCTTAGGGTATATTTTATAATACCCGCCTTATACCCACCTTATAGTTTGTATTTTTCAAAATCGAGCTTCACGAAAGTATTTATCTATTTTTGCCTTTTTATTTTTCTTTGAGATTCGAATAAAATAATTAGGAGATCAAATCCCAATTAAGGTTGTGTTTTCACACTGTTGGAGATATTTTGTATTTGTTGTGATACTTAATACAATATAGTAATAATAATTTCACAAGAAAAACGAAAAAAAACCGATAATACGTATTAGTAGAGTTCTACTAATACAAACACTATTTATGGTTAATATTAAAAACAAAATGACAAATTAATCACCACACACCTCCCCGGCAGCGACGCCAAAATGATTGTGGTAAAATACGACCTTTTAGGAAAAAGACGTAGAAGCGGTACGTATTAAGTGTTGATTTAGGAAAATCAAACACTAATGACCCAACTAAGTTCGTTTCCCAAGGAGGTATATGTGTGTGACTAAAATGCAATGGTATTTGAGATTAATATTTGAAAGAAGGGGATGAGAAAATAGAATGATGAAGACGTGAAAATTATTACTACGACGACTAAAATTAAAATCGTAAAAAGAGCTAAAATAAAAATAAATTCTAAAAATTCCAAAAAAATCATAAAAAAATCAAATTAACTAAACTAAGAGTTTACAGATGATCAAAACTTTTTTCAAACCTTTTAATTAATTAAATATTAGTTTTTAAATGCTAATTAAAGCCCAAAAAATCAAAATAATTATTAAAAAGCCCAAATAAAATTTTTTCACTTTGTAAACCTCTAAAATAACCAAATAAGACTAAAAACTATTTTTATAAATTTTTAAACTAATTAAAACTATTTAAAATGATTAAAAACTATTAAAAACTTAAAATAATTCTAGAAATTAGAAAAATGATGATAAAATTAATCTAAGAGTTGCAAAAATCCTATTTTAATGAATTAAACCTAAGAAAAATATAAAAAGTGTAAAAATGTGAAATTTGAAATTTAATAATAAAATAATATTAAAATAATATTAAAAATCCAAAAATTCTAAAAACTTGAAAACTAGTTTATCTTAACCTAAATAATCAGAAAATGAAGGTGAAATTACCAAATTACCCCTATTGAGCCCCTAAATGGGCTAAAAATCAAAACAGTCAACCTTAATGGGCTAAATGGGCCCAAAAAGTCAAATTTGGCCCAAATGACTTGAAAAAGCCCTATCTGACTCAAAATTTAATTCTAAACACAAAAGTATGCAGGCCCAAAAGCTGGTTTTGAGCTTATCACAGCTTAAATAAACAACAACTTATTCTTATTGGGCCAATAAGCCCATTAAGCAATAAGCCAATGCCATAAGCTCTGCTTAAATACACAACCTTCTTTTGAGATGCCTAAGAGATCTTTGAAAAGAAATTTTGAAAAAGCACACTCAATAAGCCAGAAATAAGCAAAGAAGAATTGCACTAAAAGACAAAATAGTCGGGTTAGAGTTCTAGGCTGTTTCAGAAGCTGATTCTTTTTACAAAAGCTCCCAAATAGCTTAACTAAGAATAATCAATCATAAAAATCACAAAAAGCCAAGTAGAATAAGCTGTAGGACCAAATAAGCTGGATGAAAAAGCCAAATAAGCTAGTTTTCTAGCAAAAGCTTAACCAAATGACTTGTAACCTTCCAGATTTGATATTAAGCTGAGAAAAATGACACCTATTACAAAATCCAAGTTGTTGCATGTACCAATAAGCAGTTCTCAAAAATAAGCCAAAATGTGCTTATTTGACCAAAAGTCAAAGTCCTCCAAATTTCACCAAATGTTTAGGAATTGTTTGTAAGCTTGTTTTAAGCAATTTTTGTGAAGAACTCAAGGTGGAGTCCTTGTGAATCAAGAGGTCAGTTGACCAAATGATGACAGATTTTGGCAAATAAGGCTTAATAAGCCAGTTAGCTTATAAGCCATCAACAAAGCAAACCAAATAGCCAAATCTACTCACAAGCATCACACAAACAAGATCCAAGCAATAAACAAGCAGGGCATACACTAGATAACAAAATTCAAGGAAAATTTGAGGTGGTCACTTTGATGATGCAAATGACCACTTCAGCCAACTTTGATAAGCTCTAGCACCCACAATAAGCCACCAAATTCAACAAACAGATACTGCACATATAGCTTATCACCTAAACTCTTCCCAAACCAGATTTCAGACCTTAGATCTAACAAACAAAGATTTTATTGGATCTGATGGGTTTGACCAAGTTCAAACCAATTTTATCATATTTTTCCAAAACTTGAAATCCCTTTTCCAAACCTCTTGAAACTTAACCAGTGACCAAAACCTATTTCATATGACTTGTTTAGACTCCCAAAACCCTAAGAACCAAGGGCACAAGGCCACAAGGCCTTATGATCCCAAAATTCCAAACAGCCTTGTTTTAGTCCTTTTTCAAACAAACTTTTTATTCAATCACATAACCTACTGATTTTATGGTTCAAAAACTTCAACTAGGTGACAACTAAGAGAATACAACTATAAAACACAAAGCACAAACACCAGATCAACAAATCACATGGCAAAATATAAATCAGACAGTAACATGAAAAATTTTAGAGGAAACTTAACAACAGATTATACCTATCCCCCACAACTTCCTAGAGGGATCAGCTATGCTCCTTGGACCTTGTTCAACAGCTAGAACAAGACCAAGGTACTTGAACAAAGGAGATGATATGTGCCTTGGTTGATGGTTCAAAGCAGAACCTCAAGGGCTTTATGTCTTCAACACAAACAGCAAACAACCTATCCAAAGGTTGATAAACTTTCACTAGCTTGGTGTCAACAAGCTTGCAAGGGCTTATAGCTTTTGGATAGGGGTTAGTACAAGTAAAACAACAAAATCAGAAGACTATTTTCAAGCTTATTTCAAACTTGAAAACCTTACCAAACATAAACGTGTTTAAACCACAAGATCTAAACACCTTTATAACATCAAATGGAACTCAAAATTACCCTTAAACAACACCAACTTTCAAAAACATAAAAAGGAATTACAATTTTCTTAAAATACCAACTTTTATAAATTTGAAAAAGGAATTACAATGCTTAAAGAGTAAAACTAGACCAAGGCTCTCTCACATGTTGAGGAGTCCTTATATAGGCAAATACAAAGCAGGAATAAGCAAACCCTAGACTATGAAATCCCAAAAGTGCCCTTGAAATCTTCTAGACGCATTTGTTGTTTAAGTTGTCCAAATGAATCCTGGCTGTTCATTTTAGCTTTGGGGCTAAGCAATGAGTGTTGGTTGTTGATTTGGCCACGTGTCATTCCTTGTAGAGGAAGTTGGATCATGATTGGTTGACGTGTGAATGGGTGGGGTCCTTTGGTGAGTGGAGATTGGGGTTTTGAGTGTGGGATGGGTTTTAGGGTGTGTGAATCAAACGTGTGGTAGGGTAATTGTAATTTACCCCTTGGTTTAAGTGAGATGGTAACTGGGGGTGAAAGGTGAACAGTAATACCTTTTGATCCGTTTTTTGTGGAAAGGTAAGTGTTTGGCGCAATTTCTGATTTGAATGTTTAACTTGCACACTTTTGGTCCTTGTGTTTTGGTGAAAAGGGTAAAACGTGTTTTCAGCCAACAAAACTTGATTTTCTTTGTTAATAAAGTTTCATACTTCACACTTTTACCCTAAAACTTTGGCAAAAGGTTTTCAAGGGTTGTTTTTGTCATTTTTGCATAGTTTGAGGACTGATCTTGGACATTCTTGATCTTCAAAGTTCTTCATTGTATCTTTGACTTCATGAAGGACCATTATTGACAATTTATAATTGTTGAGGGACTAAACTTGCCAATTCTTCAAAGTTGAAGGACCATTTTGTAATTTTGACAAACTTAAGGGACCAAACTTGAAATTATTAATATAAAAGGGTTTTAAGTGTAATTTCTTCATAAATTGAGGATCAATCTTGTACATCTTCAAGTCTTCAAGGGTTTTTCTTGGATAAATCATGAACTAGGGCCCGGTTCTTTGCACGGCTTCGTTTCTCGTGTCCGTTTTTCCTTGTTTCTTTTGATCTTTTGTCTTTTTCATGAAATCCATACCTAAAACACACAAGTAAACAAATACAAGCATATATATGGTATATTAATGACATTTTATGCATTTAAAGCCCGAAAAGAACGATGAGATCATGTATAAATGCCATCTCATCACTACAATTCGGCCGCCTCATAAGGTTTATTTAACTAGTAATAAACTAAACTATAATGCAGTTAGCATTATAGTCTAAGATATACTAGTTAAAGAACATATTGCAAACTGGTTTATAAAGTAAATTTCAATCAAGTATTTTTTAAAAGTTTGATTCTTAATTAACAGATTATGCAAATCCGGAAATATGTGATGAAATATACAATAAAGATGGAGCTATCGCCATTTATGATGATTCATTCCTTGAGTATCAATCGCAAACGCTACTCTTTGATAGTGAGGAAGAAGTGTTTCACGCTGACATGGACACAGAGATGGATACAGAAGGTGGAATGGAAGACAATAAAATGCAAGGAGGAATGGAATCTGATGAAATCCTGGGAGCAGATGAAAGTAAAATTACACACTCTTTTAATCTTGTCGATTAATTCAACTGCATCATAGTGTTTTTGTCATAGTAATGTACTGTAGTTTGGGTTCTCATTTTGATTCACTACATGACTAGTTAACAAAAACAATATGATGCAGTAAAATTGTATCTATGATGCATTAAAAACAAATTATACTATTTTTCCAAAAAAAATTTGTTTAATTTGATTCTTTTTATCTTGTCTATTAATTTCACTACATCATTGTGTTTTTAAATTAGTAATGCACTGGATTGTGAACTATCAATAAAGCTTAATGCATGACTAGTTAACAAAATGCTATGATGCAATAAAGTGTAACTATGATGCAGTAACAACAAGTTATTCTATTTTTTCATAAAAAAACTATTGATTATTTTGATTATTTTAATTACAGGTTCTAAAATATTCAAAGAAGCTAACTTTCCTTCAATTGGAATTGAAGAAATCAACAGTTTAATAACCGAATTTCCTTCTATCGAAGAAGTAAACAAACAGCTTTTGGACTACTCAGTTATGAAACTACCTTTGTTAGCTGAAGTAGAAGACAACTTGCCAAAAAGTTTCTTAATTGAAGATGCACCAAAATCTCCCCAAATTCAAAAAGTTCAAATTAGTAAACCTTTTCATAGTATGAAATTGAGGTTACCGAAAAACTACACAAGAACTTTGAAAGGAAATACACCATTGAGTGCACAACCTATTGTCGAACAACATGAAAAATACACAAAGATTCCGCTATCATCTGAAATTCAAACCGAAGCAAAGACTATAAAATTTGATGCTATAAGGGTGAAATTATTGAAAAAGGATGTCGGGAAGTTAGATACTAAAGGCATCATAGAGGGAGATATGTTATCTGAAATTCAAGTTCTAAGACAAGAGCCTGGTAAAAGAGGAAGATCTAACAAGGAACAAGCTAAAGAAACAACTGTGGTAGACGAAAATGTTGGGAAGGAGGTCTCTAAAAAGACACAGGCTAAAAAATAAGTTCTTAAAGATCTTGGTAGAAAGCAAAGTAACACTGAAATGTCCAAAGATAATGAAAAGAAATCTAAGATAGAAAAAGCTAAGTCACTGCCTGCAAAAAGAAAAATGATAGAAGAAAATGAAACATATATGCACGCATCACCAATTAGTTTCATTGCTCCAGCGGATACTAAAAACGATAAACGTGAAGTAAAGCTGCCTCCTGCTTTAACGTCGCCATTTTATCAACGGAAAATCGTATTGGGCTAACCACTATCTGAAGAGGGGAAAAAAATAGCAGAATACATATGGGTAATAACACACCCGAATGGTAAGTTCTAGCATCATATTTTATTTTTAAAGCATCACTATTCATTATTCACTGCATCACACATTTATATAACTGCATCAGTTCCTTATGTCACTGCATCACATATTATTAACAGTGCATCATTTCTTAATGTTCTCTGTATGAATTTTCATTATATTCTCTGCATCACATATTTATATAACTACATCAATTAATTTTGTCACTACATCACATATTATTAACAGTGCATCATTTCTCAATGTTCTCTGTATGAATTTTCATTATATTCTTTGCATCACATATTTTTATCACTGCATCACTTCCTTGCTTTAATGCATCAGATATAGATAAACCCGTCTGAAAAGTTTATGTTTATAACAAAATATACAGTGAGATTGTTTAACAGATCAACAAAGGAGTTGGAGTAGAAGGTGATTTTTTCTTGAGGCTATACCCTGAAATAGAAATTGTGGCACTCATATTAGACGTATGGTCTTTTGTATTAAATCATGAGGAACAGCACCGAGACAAGCTTTCGGGCAATGGAAATGTATATTGTCATACATGAATGCTTGTAAGTAATTCAAATATATAACTTAATTATTTTTGAACTTTAAATTTTGTGATCATTAGTAATCGTTTGACGTTAACTAAAACAGACTAATCATATTGTTGAGTCGGGGAAGAATGTGCAAGAAAGGATGAAATTTTTTGATGAAAATATTCATAACGTTTTAACTCAAGCAAAACGGAAGAATTTTCTTGACGTTGACTTGGTAAGTATATTTATTATGAGAATTAACTGATTGTATTTGTGAGAATGTTTAGAACAAATTTAAATATTTATAATAAATATATACAGGTATTTTTTCCTTTAATAAAGATGACGAAAGATACTTCATCAAACCATTTCTATATCATTTGCTTTAATTTAAGACTGCTGATGTAAAACCCGCATGCTTTTACCATGAATAGTGCCCTTAAGATCGTACGTTCTAGATTAAAACTTACCTCATGTAGTATTGATCACATTCATGTGCTAATAATCAAGCAAGTGCATACGTGTATGACATGACAAGTATCGATTACGTACGAACTCATGATAAACAGTTAATAAATATATCACGTGAACATAATTAAATCATGATCACCATTTAAAATACGAACTAGAATAATTACGTAAATACTTATAATATAATTACGAGCGTTAAGTTTACGATAAACGACACGTTAGATTAAACAGAAACACTTTAAACACGAGCACGTTTAACCACGAACGAACACGAAACATCGGGCCACGAGAAAGGTACGGGTACCCCATGTGGGGCCCCCATACCCACGGCACACAACAAGTAATGGGCTTAGCCCATGGACTTTTACAAGTTAAGGGGGGGTTATGGTAAAAACATGTTTTCATTTCACTTTTACAAGAAAATAAACAAAAACCCTAAAAGAGTTTTTCTCCTCTCCTTTTTCTCCTTTTGTGCCGCCACCTTCACATCACCATTGGAGGGTGATTGTTTGATTTTGATCTTAAAAACAAGTGTTAGAATCCGTGTTTGTTCATCCTTTTTCCAAGCTACATAGTGGTATACCTTTCTAACCCTTCTTTTTAATTCTTTTTAATTCTTTTAATCTTTGATTATTTTCATGAACATGATATTATTTTTTTTGATTTAAACATGATAATTAATCATTGATCTAACATGTTTTGGTATCAATTTAAAATCAAGGAAGGATTTAAAGGGGTGTTTGTTTCTAGCCGCCTAGCAAAACAAACCCGAGGGGGGTTTGGTTTGCTATTGCCGCCACCACCAAGACCATTTTTGGTCTTGGTTGGCTCATGTGGGACCCACGGCAGCAAGGAGACACATGTGCCCCGGGTTTGGCTCAGGGTACGGTGTCGAATTCATGCCCGATTCATGGTTCGTTGGTTAATTCATGATTCATGCTACATGTTAATTTTTATGAATTATGAACTTAGGATATAATTAATTAATAACATGAAATATTAATTAAATCATGACTTAGGTTATTTTAATTATTAGTTTAACATGACATTAATTTAACCTAAGTATTTTATGTTATAAGTTATAATTAATTAATTATTAAAACATGCCTATAATTAATTAATTTAGTCATGACTTAGGTTATATTATTAATAATAATAATGCACATTTTAACCTAAGTATTTTCATTTCATTTTAATTAAAACATGTTATACTTTAACTAAAATGCTTAACCTATAGTTTAATTAAAATACATGAAATAATAATTAAACTATATACTATATCATATGGCTTAAGAAACAAGCTTATAAACACTTAGACTTATATGATAGCTTATGTAACCAGCTTAATTCTAAATATGGAAACTTCTATTTATAGAAACTGAATTAAATAAGGCAACTAATCTAATTATGGAAACCTTCTATATATGGAAATCTATCTATTTCAGGCAGCTAATCTAATCATGGAAACCTTCTATATATGGAAACTTATTTAATTAAGGCAGCTGATCTATTTTTGGAAACTTTCTATTTTTAGAAACTAATCTATTTTAAGCAGCAAATTCTATTTTAGGAAACTTTCTATTTTTGGAAACTTTCTATTTTTGGAAACTTTCTATTTTTGGAAACTTTCTATTTTTGGAAACTTTCTATTTTTGGAAACTTTCTATTTTTGGAAACTTTCTATTTTTGGAAACTTTCTATTTTTTGAAACCTGCTATTTTTGGAAAGTTACTTATTATTACACAGTAAGTATATTAATACATGAAACACCAGTAATACTTAATCAGATAAATCATAATACAAGATAAACACAGTTTAAGGCTTTAAACAGTGAACCAGGACCTAAAACATACCAAATCAGCTATATTGAGACACAAAACCCAGTACGTAATCAGTGAATCGATACTTATACACGTGTGTATTCATGTAGCGTTAGTGATCCAGAAGTAGGAGTCTTTCTTCCGTTCATTCACTGGACTTGAGGTACGGATTCCCGTCCTTTCAGTATGGACATTCTTTCCTTATTAGGATTTCCCCGTATGCAGCCAACTGTTTTCCCCAGTATTTGTTTTATTGTTTTGAACTGCTTATGTTTAATTAGCATAATCTATAGCCATATACAAGCATGACCAGTTTCACCTAGTTATGGAGGTACCATAACCATAGCATTGGAGGCACCGATGTTATGACTTCCCCACGGCGGAGTGATTGCTCGTGGCATCCCTTTTCAGTTTTGGCCATATTATTATATCAGGTGGGGCGTATGGGTGCATCCTAGTTACATGTTTTATTCAGTTTATCATGGTGAATGTGGTGTGTGCCTTGCACCCTTCACAAGGAGTTGATCCCTCCTACCCAAATCAGTATATTGATTAGAGGCATCCCCTCTAATCAGCATGATGAGGTCACCCCTCCAAGTATTCATGCACGTGACCTTTTCATGACCTATATGGGCTATGGTTTATATATGTTAAAACAGTTTGCACAAGATAAACATAAGGCTTTTCAAACTATAAAACCAGTTTTCTTGATACTTAACCAGTTTACTCAGTACTTAGTCTTCCGCTGTTATATGTTACATGTTTACTCTTTTTCATGCTATATTGTACATCCGTGCACTGAGCGTCTTGCTCAGCCGTTTTCCTTTTCATGTTCCCAAAACGGCAGGTACTCAGGGACGCTCGTAGATCTCAAACGTAGGTGCATATGGACTGGAAGCTTTACTGTCTTTCTTTACTTTATGCATTTCCTTTACTTTGATACAGTTGCTATGGACATTGTTTCGTCCTTTCCTTTTACAGTATTTATGTTTGTGTGTGATGAGCTTTACTTTGGGGTTACCGATGTTTGATTCCGGTATTTCCCTTTTATGGTTGAATAATGCTTAGACATTTATCCTTGTATGCTTTGATGACACGCCATGATTATGCGTAATATTCCATTTCCAAAATGGGGTGTTACAATTATGGTATCAGAGCCAAGGTTTCGACCTGTAGGCTCTCAAATATGACCTGTGATTAGTGGGTAGTCACTACGGTCTTCCTAGAACTGACAGTTGTTTTCATGCATTCATCATTTTTAAGCATACATATACATGTCATTGTTACAGGGTTTTTGACTAAGTAATGGTTGGTACAGGACTGGCCCTATTTAGTCGCATGTGTTTTATCGAAACTTTTAGATTTGGGACCGACCCATAGGCGTCCCCTCGATATGTCTTTTATTTTGAGTGAACTGACCGGAGGCGTTCACTCTCGAGCATCAAAAGTTTTCATAAAACTGCATCATGCATTCATACAAAGATTTTCTTGCATAAAATTTTTCTCGTGAAATTTTAGCATAAAATTTTTCTTTTATATATTTTATGTTTGAACTGTTAATCATATGTTTTATGTTATACTGTCAGATGGTTCTCACACGCGAGCAAGAGCAGCTCAATGCTACAATTCAGGCTGCCATGCAAGCCTTACTTCCTCAACTGAGGAATGACATTCGTGCTGAAGTCCAAGCTGCGAACAATCAGCAGCAGCAGAATCAGGCACCTCCTCCTCCTCCTCCCCCAGTGACACTAGCAGTGTGGTTGGAAAGATTTAACAAGCTCCGTCCTAGAGCTTTCGAAAAGACTGATAGCCCCAGCGATGCTGAAAGCTGGCTGACTCACATTGAGAAAATCTTCAATGCTATGGGATGTGACCCCGCCTTCAAGGCAAGATTGGCATGCTACAGGTTTGAAGGCGATGTACTCAACTGGTGGCTAGCTTTGACGCAGTCAGAAGGAGGTGATGAATGGGTCGCTGGTTTGACATGGGCCCAATTCAAGGAGAGAGTGATGGAACAGTTCTTTCCTAAGGCAGAGCAGGACAAACTCAAGCGTGAATACCACGGGATACGTCAGAGAGCGGGCAAAAATAGCAACGAATTCATGCAGCGCTTTCTTCGCTTGGCTGGTTTTCTGGGAGCAACGGCTGGTACTCCTGAGGAGCAGGCACACCATTTTAGGTGGGCACTTCGCACCTCGGTCGCGAACAATCTGGTATGTGCTACGTTTAATACAGTAGCACAAGTGGCCGACGCAGCAAGGAAGCTTGAGATGTTGTAGGAACGCGATGAGTTCGGGGAAGCTGAAAGACCCGACAAGAGGTAAAACATGTCGTGTTCTAGCGTTAACCAGACCGCATCCTATCATTATATGTTCTATAATCATCTCTTAAACTGTATCTTCCAGGCAGAAAACTGGGGACCGGTCTCAGCCGGCTACTCAGCAGCAGCCCAATCAGCCCAAAGGAAACGGTCACTCTAACGACCGTTCTGTTGTGGAAAGGCGCAACGGTAATGATAATTACCGTAACAATGCGGGACACTCCAACAACAGCAGGTCCTACTATTTACGCATCTTCTTATGATTTCATGTTACATCTCTCATGCTGACACTATATTAATCTCTACCAGGAACCACGGTAACGGAAGGGACCAGAACCACAGGGGTTCTCAGCCTAACCGTTCAGCTAACACTGGTAAACATCTTATGACGCTTACGTCCTATACTCGTGCATATACTTTATTCTTAACACGTTTTGTCATCAGCAGGCCCTCAGCAAGCAAGGACTCCTGCTGGAGGATTCACTCATCCTCTTTGCAGCACTTGCCATCGCAGACACCATGGCCCATGTCGTCGTGATTCCGACGCGTGCTACAAGTGCGGCCTCCCTGGCCATCGTATGAGAGATTGCCGTAAGGGTGAAATGGAGGGTACTTCGGGTCATGCTGATACTAAACCGCCTCCTACCACTGGGCGTGTCTACACGACATCGCGCGATCAGGCAAACAAATCTACAGGTACCATTACTGGAATTTTGTATATGTACGGCCAGGCTGCATGTGTTCTTTTCGACACGGGTGCCACTCATTCAGTTATTTCCACTACTTATGCTAAGAACATCAGGACACTTCCCTTGCCATTAGAAATTAAGCTTACCATTTCCACGCCTCTGAGGGACTCTGTATTAATAACTCATGTATACAAGAGTCTTCCTCTAGAGTTTGACGATAAAGTTCGTGCAATAGATGCACTTCCCCTAGACATGATTGAGTTCGATATGATTCTTGGCATGGACTGGCTATCCAGGCATCATGCTACCATAGACTGCCACTCATATCGGGTGATCTTCGGCGACATTAATGCACCAGAGTACATTCATAACGGGTTCATACCCGGACGGTCTGTACAGGTCATATCTACCTTGCAAGCACGTGCATTACTGTCACATGGCTGCGAAGGTTATCTAGCTACGGTTCATGACATGGATGCTGAATCCCCATCGATTCAGGATCAACCAGTAGTTTCGGAATTTCAAGACGTCTTCCCAGATGAACTTCCAGGCATACCACCTGCAAGAGAAGTGGAGTTCAACATCGACCTTGTTCCAGGAGCTGAGCCAATCTCTAAGGCTCCGTATCGTATGGCTCCCATAGAGCTAAAAGAACTGAAGGACCAGCTGCAGGAACTTCTTGAACGAGGGTTCATTAGACCAAGCGCGTCTCCATGGGGCGCACCGGTCTTGTTCGTTAAGAAGAAGGACGGCAGCATGCGACTTTGCATTGACTACCGTGAACTTAATAAGATTACCATCCGCAATAGGTATCCACTGCCACGTATAGACGATCTGTTTGACCAACTTCAAGGAGCCAAACACTTCTCAAAGATCGATCTAAGGTCAGGCTACCATCAGCTAAGGGTTAAAGAGCAGGATATTGCCAAGACTGCTTTTCGTACCCGCTATGGCCATTATGAGTTTTTGGTCATGCCATTCGGCCTGACTAATGCTCCAGCAGTATTCATGGATCTGATGAACAGAATCTTTCATGAATTCCTTGATAAATTTGTCATTGTATTCATCGATGACATCTTGATTTTCTCAAAGTCCACGGAGGAACACGAAGATCATCTCCGTACTGTACTACAGATTCTTCATCAAAAGCAGCTGTATGCGAAATTCTCCAAGTGTGAGTTCTGGTTAAACAAGGTGGCATTCTTAGGTCACATTGTATCAGCAGAAGGGATCACTATGGACCCAGCGAAGGTTGAGGCTATCACTAAATGGCCAAGACCAACATCAGCGACAGAAGTCCGCAGTTTCTTAGGCTTAGCTGGATATTATCGAAGATTCGTGGAGAACTTTTCCCGCTTGGCATTGCCTCTCACCAAACTGATGCGAAAAGGAGAGAAATTCGTCTGGACGGAAGAACGAGAGAAGAGCTTCGAAGAACTAAAGCAGAAGTTAGTATCTGCACCTATTCTTACTCTCCCATCTGGTACAGGTGGATTTCAGATCTATAGCGATGCATCGGGGAAGGGACTGGGCTGTGTTCTCATGCAACATGGGAAAGTGATCGCGTATGCTTCACGGCAGCTTAAGCCCTATGAAGAAAACTACCCTACGCATGACCTGGAACTTTCTGCAGTGGTGTTCGCATTGAAGATATGGAGGCATTACTTATACGGAGAATCATGCGACATTTTCACGGATCACAAGAGCTTGAAGTATATCTTCACACAGCGAGAATTGAACATGAGACAAAGGAGATGGTTGGAATTGTTGAAGGATTATGATATTAACCTACAGTATCATCCCGGGAAAGCTAATGTAGTAGCAGATGCACTCAGCAGAAAGTCCGGAATGATAAACGGCATTGAGATCAAGGAACAAAACATAAGGGACTTGGAGCGGCTTGACATCGAAATCATGGTACGTGGGCAGCACGGATACTGGGCGAATCTTAGAGTAGAACCTGAATTACTGACTAGGATCAAGGAAGCGCAGAAGGATGATGGAGAGATTTGGGCAATAATTCAGAATTTGGAGAAGCAGACAGAATTCAGAATGGACGCAGACGGTATCGTTTGGCAGGGCACGAGACTTTGTGTTCCTGACAATCCAGAACTCCGGGAAGCATTGTTAGCTGAAGCTCACAGATCCCCATTTTCTATACATCCTGGGTCGACAAAAATGTACCATGACATCAGACAGCACTTTTGGTGGAGTGGTATGAAACAGGATGTAGCCACGCATGTCTCCAAATGTCTTACCTGCCAGCAGGTTAAGATTGAACATCAGCGATCTGGCGGTCTTCTTCAACCGTTGGATATTCCAGAGTGGAAGTGGGACAAAATCACCATGGATTTTGTTACCGGTCTTCCACCTACCAAGAAGAAGCACGATGCTATTTGGGTCATTGTTGATCGACTCACCAAATCAGCTCATTTCTTACCGATACGCAAGGAAGATCCGGTAAGTAAACTCGCAGATACTTACAGAAGGGAGGTCATGAGACTCCACGGCACTCCCTCCAGCATCGTCTCAGACAGAGATCCTCGTTTCACGTCGCGATTCTGGAAAGGTCTGCAAAAAGCTTGGGGTACACAACTTAAGCTGAGCACAGCCTTTCATCCTCAAACGGACGGACAATCAGAGCGAACAATTCAGACATTGGAAGATATGTTAAGGTCGTGTGCGTTGGAATGGACAGGTGATTGGGACGATTACATCTGTTTAGTCGAGTTTGCATACAACAACAGCTGGCACGCAAGTATCAAATGTGCTCCTTTCGAAATGTTGTATGGCAGAAAGTGTCACGCTCCAACTTGCTGGGATCAAGTGGGAGAGCGAACACTCGAAGGACCAGAGATTATAGAAATGACCAATGAGAAGATTGAGGTAGCTAAACAGAAGCTGCAGGAAGCGCGATCACGTCAGAAGAGTTACGCCGATAAGCATCGTAGGGACATACATTTTAGTGTGGGAGATCACGTCTTCCTCAAGGTTTCGCCGGCACGTGGTGTTAAACGCTTCGGGATCAAAGGGAAACTCAGTCCTCGGTTCATCGGACCATTTGATATCGTTGAACGAATCGGTGAAGTATCTTACCGATTGGCGTTACCTCCTCAGCTTTCGCACGTGCATAACGTGTTTCATGTGTCCTTACTCAGAGGGTACAATTATCATCCCCTTCACATGGTTCAGTATCCACTGGAACAGATACGTGAAGATCTCACCTTTATAGAAGAACCCGAACGAGTACTCGACAGGCAAGAACGAGTCATGAGAAGGAAGACGATTCCTTTCGTCAAAATCCTTTGGAGGGACCATACCGAGCGGGAAGCCACTTGGGAAACAGAGGAGTCTATCCGGGCTTCTTACCCTCACTTCATATTTTGAGTTCGGGTATGTCACTTCTTTTCAGCTTACTTTATCTATAATTCGGGGACGAATTATTCTTTTTAGGGGGGAAGAATTGTAAAACCCGCATGCTTTTACCATGAATAGTGCCCTTAAGATCATACGTTCTAGATTAAAACTTACCTCATGTAGTATTGATCACATTCATGTGCTAATAATCAAGCAAGTGCATACGTGTATGACATGACAAGTATCGATTACGTACGAACTCATGATAAACAGTTAATAAATATATCACGTGAACATAATTAAATCATGATCACCATTTAAAATACGAACTAGAATAATTACGTAAATACTTATAATATAATTACGAGCGTTAAGTTTACGATAAACGACACGTTAGATTAAACAGAAACACTTTAAACACGAGCACGTTTAACCACGAACGAACATGAAACATCGGGACACGAGAAAGGTACGGGTACCCCATGTGGGGCCCCCATACCCACGGCACACAACAAGTAATGGGCTTAGCCCATGGACTTTTACAAGTTAAGGGGGGGTTATGGTAAAAACATGTTTTCATTTCACTTTTACAAGAAAATAAACAAAAACCCTAAAAGAGTTTTTCTCCTCTCCTTTTTCTCCTTTTGTGCCGCCACCTTCACATCACCATTGGAGGGTGATTGTTTGATTTTGATCTTAAAAACAAGTGTTAGAATCCGTGTTTGTTCATCCTTTTTCCAAGCTACATAGTGGTATACCTTTCTAACCCTTCTTTTTAATTCTTTTTAATTCTTTTAATCTTTGATTATTTTCATGAACATGATATTATTTTTTTTGATTTAAACATGATAATTAATCATTGATCTAACATGTTTTGGTATTAATTTAAAATCAAGGAAGGATTTAAAGGGGTGTTTGTTTCTAGCCGCCTAGCAAAACAAACCCGAGGGGGGTTTGGTTTGCTATTGCCGCCACCACCAAGACCATTTTTGGTCTTGGTTGGCTCATGTGGGACCCACGGCAGCAAGGAGACACATGTGCCCCGGGTTTGGCTCGGGGTACGGTGTCGAATTCATGCCCGATTCATGGTTCGTTGGTTAATTCATGATTCATGCTACATGTTAATTTTTATGAATTATGAACTTAGGATATAATTAATTAATAACATGAAATATTAATTAAATCATGACTTAGGTTATTTTAATTATTAGTTTAACATGACATTAATTTAACCTAAGTATTTTATGTTATAAGTTATAATTAATTAATTATTAAAACATGCCTATAATTAATTAATTTAGTCATGACTTAGGTTATATTATTAATAATAATAATGCACATTTTAACCTAAGTATTTTCATTTCATTTTAATTAAAACATGTTATACTTTAATTAAAATGCTTAACCTATAGTTTAATTAAAATACATGAAATAATAATTAAACTATATACTATATCATATGGCTTAAGAAACAAGCTTATAAACACTTAGACTTATATGATAGCTTATGTAACCAGCTTAATTCTAAATATGGAAACTTCTATTTATAGAAACTTAATTAAATAA
The DNA here is from genome assembly GCA_025667525.1 of Glebionis coronaria. Classification (NCBI taxonomy): domain Eukaryota; kingdom Viridiplantae; phylum Streptophyta; class Magnoliopsida; order Asterales; family Asteraceae; genus Glebionis; species Glebionis coronaria. Next base: position 192,516 of record JANFOE010000272.1, read on the forward strand.
GGCAACTAATCTAATTATGGAAACCTTCTATATATGGAAATCTATCTATTTCAGGCAGCTAATCTAATCATGGAAACCTTCTATATATGGAAACTTATTTAATTAAGGCAGCTGATCTATTTTTGGAAACTTTCTATTTTTAGAAACTAATCTATTTTAAGCAGTAAATTCTATTTTAGGAAACTTTCTATTTTTGGAAACTTTCTATTTTTGGAAACTTTCTATTTTTGGAAACTTTCTATTTTTGGAAACTTTCTATTTTTAGAAACTTTCTATTTTTGGAAACTTTCTATTTTTGGAAACTTTCTATTTTTGGAAACCTGCTATTTTTGGAAAGTTACTTATTATTACACAGTAAGTATATTAATACATGAAACACCAGTAATACTTAATCAGATAAATCAGAATACAAGATAAACACAGTTTAAGGCTTTAAACAGTGAACCAGGACCTAAAACATACCAAATCAGCTATATTGAGACACAAAACCCAGTACGTAATCAGTGAATCGATACTTATACACGTGTGTATTCATGTAGCGTTAGTGATCCAGAAGTAGGAGTCTTTCTTCCGTTCATTCACTGGACTTGAGGTACGGATTCCCGTCCTTTCAGTATGGACATTCTTTCCTTATTAGGATTTCCCCGTATGCAGCCAACTATTTTCCCCAGTATTTGTTTTATTGTTTTGAACTGCTTATGTTTAATTAGCATAATCTATAGCCATATACAAGCATGACCAATTTCACCTAGTTATGGAGGTACCATAACCATAGCATTGGAGGCACCGATGTTATGACTTCCCCACGGCGGAGTGATTGCTCGTGGCGTCCCTTTTCAGTTTTGGCCATATTATTATATCAGGTGGGGCGTATGGGTGCATCCTAGTTACATGTTTTATTCAGTTTATCATGGTGAATGTGGTGTGTGCCTTGCACCCTTCACAAGGAGTTGATCCCTCCTACCCAAATCAGTATATTGATTAGAGGCATCCCCTCTAATCAGCATGATGAGGTCACCCCTCCAAGTATTCATGCACGTGACCTTTTCATGACCTATATGGGCTATGGTTTATATATGTTAAAACAGTTTGCACAAGATAAACATAAGGCTTTTCAAACTATAAAACCAGTTTTCTTGATACTTAACCAGTTTACTCAGTACTTAGTCTTCCGCTGTTATATGTTACATGTTTACTCTTTTTCATGCTATATTGTACATCCGTGCACTGAGCGTCTTGCTCAGCCGTTTTCCTTTTCATGTTCCCAAAACGGCAGGTACTCAGGGACGCTCGTAGATCTCAAACGTAGGTGCATATGGACTGGAAGCTTTACTGTCTTTCTTTACTTTATGCATTTCCTTTACTTTGATACAGTTGCTATGGACATTGTTTCGTCCTTTCCTTTTACAGTATTTATGTTTGTGTGTGATGAGCTTTACTTTGGGGTTACCGATGTTTGATTCCGGTTTTTCCCTTTTATGGTTGAATAATGCTTAGACATTTATCCTTGTATGCTTTGATGACACGCCATGATTATGCGTAATATTCCATTTCCAAAATGGGGTGTTACAGCTGAGATCGACATCATAGACAAGATAGATAACGGCATTGATGATATAGAAAAAAGGTATGGTGCTTACCCATTTGCCCTCGTAAGTCTCATACTTAATGCATTATTGTGTTATTTTCACTATATCAAAGTATTTGACTATATTCTTATATCTCATATATATATGTTTAATTTTAAATAGAGGAAAACCTTTTATAAGTCTATAACTGGTTTTATATCATAATTAATGTTTTATGGTGCAATGTTTTACAGTCCTATACCATATGAATAATATTGATAGTTTTACTACATCATAGTATTAAAAAAACTGCATTACAATTTAACTGTTTATTTAAATTTGCACAGATTGATTCCTTCACAAATTACCTGGAGAGACATAAACACCCAAAACACGTTGACATTTTGGTTTCTTAACCTAACATTGTTGATTTTAATTAGAAAACAAAATACAATGATGTCGATTGCGGGGTATTTGTTTTGAGGCATTTGGAAACATATCTTGGTAGAGGAAACTTCTTACAACCATTGAAGAAAGAAGGACCACCTCAGAAAACACAACTAAAAATGCTTCATGCCAAGTACATGACCAAAATCCTTCTGACATATTTTAACGTCAAAAAAGGAAAGTTGTTGAAGGACGCACAATCATACTTCAGGAAAAAGCCAAAAATTTCAAAGCTTATAACAGATTCTGATGTTAGATTTGATAAAGCTTTGTGGAAGAAATTTAGTAATACCGTAAGCAAGACAATTAATGACTAAAGAGCTGCATCAAATGGTCATCGTCAATAGTCAATTGTCAAATGGTCTGATGTTAGATTTGATAAATGGTCAATTGATGACTAAAGACAATTGAAGTACTCGTTGTTTTTTTAAAAAATACTTGTAAACATGAAGATTTTTACATAATTTTATTTAATTGTTAGTGATGTTAACTATTTCTTGAAATTCAATGATTGTTTTTTTAAACATATGAAATTAAAAAATATATATACTTTATCTGTGATGCAAAATTCACTGCATCAAAATGTAAAAAACACTGCATCACAACAGAAACCAAAAAAAATACATAGGAGAATAACTTAAGTTTCATTCTCTTACAATTTTTATGCGTTATTGACTAAAAAATGTCACTATGTAAAAAAGATGAAATCATGACAGATGTAAGTGCATTACCTTTAAAGATGATATTGAAACAAAAAAGTCATAAAAAAGTTACTTAACTAGCGATATCTTTGTATTATAAAAAGTCACTGCATTATTGGGTAAAAAATGCCACAATGTAAAAAGGTGTACTTAAACTGTTATGTCAAAAGTAACTGCATCAATATGAGAAAGTAACTGCATCAATATACAAAAGTAGCCGAACCAGTATCTAAAAGCAACTGCATCAATATGTAAAAGTAGTTGCGTCAATATGTAAAAAATAGCTGCATCAAATTGTCATCATCAATTTCGCCTAGATCTTAGACCAGTTCTTGTCTTTGACGCCTCCTGAGATGTTTTCTTGATTTTTCTAGATGGTTGCATTCTTTCGTTTGTACATGTTCTGGAATTATGACCTTCTTTATTCCCGCATTTACTACATGTCCTCTGCTTGTCACTTGATTTAGGTGCTTCCTTTTCAATCTCAACTTTTGACTTCCACCTCGTATGAACATCGGATCCTTTATTTGAACTCAGATCTGAATTATTTATAACATTTGAAGTTGAGGTTGGCTCCTTCACACCAAGCATTGCACTAATAATATCTTTCGAGTTAAGTTTTGGAACCGTTGGAACATCAATTTTAGCTTTATTCAGCACCAATCTTCAACATGCCCATGTCATGAACCAAGCGATCAATCGTAGATTCAAAAATCTCGTACAAATTAAAAACCTCACTTTGCAAAACCGAATCTGACCCATTGACAACTGTCCTAACTGTAGCGTTGAAAGGGTTAGCATCCATTGACCACCTTTTCTTCAAGTATTTCCGAGGAAACTCTTTCACATTGTTCATTCTCAATACGTAAAAAATGTGCATACAAAGAAGACCATATGACTCGTAGTGTATACAGCTACATAGAACTTCCATTTCAGATTTACAAAACTCCACCTGCATACAGTTTTTAAAAGTATTAAAATTTAAAACACACTGCATCAGTGCTAAAAACTTACTGCATTATAGTTATAAACAATATAAGAAGACATACCTGATAAACAACAAAGTTTTTTTCACCCCTGATTTTGTTCTCAGCTTGCATATCACGAATTGAATATCTCTCACCATTATCAACTTGGGCAACATTTATCGACATGCAATGGGAATAAGAAGCATATATCTCATTTTGAACTTCCAAGAATATAGTTCGAGTATAAAGAGTAATTGCTTCTTTTTCAATCTGAAGATCAGTTTTGAGTTTAGGATTCTTATATCTTGAATCGTGATTGTTCTTACGCTCAATATACCTCTGGTACTCGATAGTCGTCTCATAATGGCTAAGAAATTCAACAAGTGTCAAATATTTACTTGTCCATTTACCAAAGAAATGGTTCTCGCTTTCGGACCTAGAGGTGGTACGCATGAGGCCTGCCATAAGCACATCACGCAAGTATGCCGGGATCCAGCTTTCCCGTAGGTCAAACATATCTTGTAACCATTTGTTATCACCAAGTTGGAAATCCTCAATCATACGTTCCCACTCTGCTTCAAATTCAAAAGGCAAAATTTGATCCGTCCAAACTATATCACATATACGCCGTTTGAAATTTGTGTTTTTGTAGATTGAAGTCCCGACCTGAAAATTCATAAATTTATAAAACTACTGCATTAAAGTATAAATATAGTGCATTAATATGAAAATTTTCCAACTTAATAGATACTTGTACAAAACAACTCTAGCTCTAAAAACATGACTTTAAAAAACTACTACATTACAGTGTAAAGATAGTGCATTAATTTGAAAAAAACAAATCAACAGTAATAGATACTTTAAGAAACCAAACAATTTTCCATGTTGATCACTGAGTCTCTTAAAATGTGCACGAGAAACAAAGCCAAAAAAGGTAAACTAGGACAGTAATGTTTTACAACAGACAAGTGAGAACATACCTTTGTAACCAACTTTTGCATGATATGCCACATACAAAAACGGTGTATAGTATTTGGGAAGTATTTTGGTACTACTATCTTTATAGACGGGTCCTGATCGGTAATTACAACTTGTGGATCTGTACCAAACGCCTTTTTGAATTGTTCAAGTAGCCATTTGTAAGCACCAACCGATTCATCAGAAAGTAAACCCGCAGCGAAGGTTATACAGTGGTTGTGATGATTAATGCCGGTAAAAGGGACGAACACCATCTTGTACCTACATTTTAATATACAAAGAAATAAACTAAAATACTAAATAAAGCTGTAAAACACGATTAAATTTTTTGATAGAAAATGAAGATAGAAGATACTTGTTAGAACGAAAAGTAGCATCAAATGAGACGATATCACCGAAAACATCATAGTCCTTAATTGCTTGCTCATCGGCCCAAAAAAGACCAACCAATTTATCGTAAACACCTAAAAAAATTAGATAAGAAACTAATAGAAAATAAAATGTTGTATGAACTGCATCAAAACACAAAAATGAACTGCATTACCTGTTTTGTAATCAACATAGAATCCTGGCGAATGCAACTTTTTGCTCAAAAGTTTCTAAACGGCCATCTGTGCATCACGATCACGAAGAAACAAGTTCACTTTCTTCTTCAAATTCTTACAGTCAACCACTGTAGCTCCAATTCGATCGAAACCACCACACAACTGTTTCAACAATAAAACCCCGTAGAAGGACCAAAATTAGCATTAGAAGCCTGAAACAGAAAATGTTGCTTTGTGAATCCCAATTCCCGAGAACTCTTGATAGGTGTGTAAACACCCATCCTTTTACCACTTAATTCGGGCTAAAACGAGACCAAAACACGTAATTAATAACATTTGTTTGGAATTATGCGTGGTTTTTGTGTTTATTGTGATTTCAGAGCTAACCGGATGAATATTAAAGAAAACATGGGATTGCACGGGTTTTATCAAGGAAAAAGACTGAAGACGAAGTCTATTGTCCAAGAGATGCAAAAGATTTGAAGTCACTAGGCCTATTCGAAGATTTATCGAAGAAAAGGACTAAAGACGGAAGATTTTCATAAGTCGAAGAAACTCGAGTCTATTTAACGAAGAAATTAAAAGACGAGTTGGATTTAATCGACAACAAATCCCGAATCAGAATTGAAAACGTCAACTTTTCTGAAAAGACGAGAAGACAAGAAGAAAGGGAGAAAGCCCACTCACCAACCAACCAATAGGAGTATAAATAGTTTTTCCCTTCACACAATTAGGGAGTTAGTTCATTTTTCTTTTCCCCAGTTCTTTGTAGTTCGTTCCATCACCAACTCCATTAGGGAGTTTGGTGATTTTCATCTTTTTCTTTCAATCTTGTAATCATTGATCATTAACCTTGTTACTCTTCCATTAATCATCCATTCCATCTTTCTATTCATCTTGTTCTTCATCATTTTTATTGCAAGTTTTTAAGTTTTTCTTTGATTCTAGTTTGATCTTAAAAAGTTGTCGATTTAGGGTTTTTATTGGTGGGATTTGTTTCTTATGGTATGTTAATGATTATTGGTTAGTTTGGTAAAACCTTTTTAAGTATTGGAGTTGATTTTGAGTTAAATATGTGTCCCCTGTTATATCGCTGCTGTTACTGTTCTTCATCTCCCAGAACTTTCCGAATAGGCCATTTTGTGTTTCCCTTATTCGGAACATTTTCAAATATTCCGAATAGGGGTGTTTTCGTTTCATTACTCGGAATATTCTGGATATTCCGCATAGCCATTTCTCAGTTTTCTTATTCGGAACATTTTTCCGAATAGCCCTTATTTTCCGCATAGAGCAGTTTTTCCGAATAGCCCTTATTTTCCGAATAGGTATTGCTTTCCGAACAAGCTAATTTTTCCGCATGGTCATATATTCCGAATGGACTAATTTTTCCGCATGGGCATATTTTCCGAATAGCACATCATTTTCCGCATAGAACTTTATTCCGAATGATCCCTACTTTCCGCATAGATGTCAACTTTCCGAATGGTGTTTTATTCCGCATAGCAATCTTTCCGAATAGCATCTTACATTCCGAATAGAGCAACATTCCGCATAGGGGAACTTTCTGAATGGTGTTACATTCCGCGTAGGGTATTTTTCCAGTAAGAGTATTTTTCCAGTTTTGCTTATCATTTGTTACTTGTTTTAAGTTTACTTCATTACCATTTTATTCACTTACCTGTTTAGTAGAATAGAAAACCAAATCCACTTTTTGTCACCAAGAACAAATCATTCCACTTTTAACTGAGATCAATTCGAGAGGATTCCGAGAATTATTTTGAACCCACATAAAATGCTAATATCAAATGGCGCCGCTGCCGGCTCCTCTCGTTAAGATCAAAAGTTTTTTGTGAGAATTTGGATTTTGGGATCCGTTCCCCGTGAACGTTACTTTTTCCTAAAAATTTTCAAAAACACTAAAAAATATAAAATTTTCAAAAATCCTAAAAAATTAAAAAAAAAAAAAAAACAACATAAAAACCAAAAATATTTTTGCCTTGTTTCTCTTTGTTCGTTCTTTTGCAGGTGTACGCGCACTCGATCCACGTCTTATCAAGAGCCCGATCCTCTCGATAACTTAGACATGGCTGGTGTCCAAAACAACAATAACATACCACCTCCGAACAACAATAATAATAACAACAACCCGCCTTTCAACAACATGAATAACAACAACAATGAGCCACTTCCGGATAATCGGCCAATGATTGAATTGCTGCAAGCTCATGTCGATGGCAACACAGATCCAATTGTTATACCACCAATTGTCGCCAACAATTTCGAGCTCAAGTCAGGCTTTATCCAGATGGTCTCAGCTCAACCGTTCTTGGGACGCACCATTGATGACCCACACGACCATATCAAGAGATTTCTACAACTCACCAACACGGTCAAGTTCAATGGGGTCCCACAGGAGGTTATAAGGTTACAACTTTTTTCCTTTTCTTTAGAGGGACAAGCCCGGCATTGGCTTGCTAAGGAACCGCCACAGAGTATTCTCTCGTGGACGGATTTGGAAACAAAGTTCATCAATTACTTTTTTCCACCCTCTCGTACTACCGCTTTGCGGAATGAAATCATAAATTTCGAACAAAAGTACGATGAGTCATTCAGTGAATCTTGGGATCGTTTTAAAGATCTTTTAAGAAAATGCCCACAACATGGTTTTACCAAAGTACATCAAATCAATACTTTTTACAATGGTTTAAGCATGAGTGACCAAGATTCACTGAATAGTGCCTCAGGGGGTAATTTATTGGCTAAGACTTCCAATGCTGCTTGGGATATCATTGAGAACAAATCTCGTGTGCAAACCAAGAGTGTTAGGACCAATGTTGCTAGTGCTAGCACTAATGACAGCGACAAGCGATTAGACAAAATCACCACGCTTCTTGAATCGCTTGTCACCCACACCGTCAGCAACAACAGCAACAACGCCAAAAATGCACAAGTGAACGCTGTCAGCCAACCTTGTGAGATATGCGGTGGTCCCCACTCTTACACAACTTGTACCGCCACCCAAGATTACCCTGCTGAGAATGTGAATGCGGCATATGGCACCTACCAACAACCTGCTTATCAAGCTAAACCTCAAGGTGACCGTAACTTGCTTAGCTACCGCAGCAACAACTATCTTTCACCACCTGGTTTCCCTCCTACCAACCCAAACCAACAACAAAACCTTAACCGCTCTCCTCAACAACAACAACAACCTCGACAACCATACATCCCACCTCACAAGCAGCAACAACCACCACAAAGAAACAATCAAGTCTACCAACAACCTGCTTACCAACCACCTGCATACAATGCTCCTCCCAACCAAACCACCACTGCATTACACCAAGAGGTTGCAACCTACATGAGAACCAATGATGTGATAGTGGGAAACCTCCAAGAGGAAGTGCGCAATTTGAAGGCAGATTTGGTAAAGCAAGGAAATGATTTGAGAGCCGATATGCGAAACACGTTGGATAGTCAGACGAATGATCTGAGGAACATGATGGCTAGTTTCTTCCAAAGTAGTCAACCCTCTTCTTCGGGTACTCTTCCGAGTAACACCGTTGCAAACCCAAGAGGGGAGATGAAAGCAATCACCACTCGAAGTGGTAAAGGTACCAAGGAACCCGAGCTTCCTATACCGCCACCGGTGGTTGTGACTAAGGAGAACGAGTCGCTTGCTCCCATTCCTCATCCTTCTCCTTCCCCAATTTCTCCACCTCTTCTTTCTACCCCTCCTCCACCCGTGGTTGGGAGTGACCCTATTCCCCTAAAGCCTTCCTCTTCTTCCAATATACCTTATCCTTCAAGGTTGAGGAAAGAGAAGCAAAAGAGCAAGGATGATATTCAGGTTTCGAATTTCCTTAAAATGTTCAAACAACTGAATTTCAATATCTCCTTCGCTGAGGCTCTCGCTCACATGCCCAAGTATGCCAAAATGTTTAAAGACCTTCTGAGCGACAAAGAAAAGCTCCTCGACATTTCCAACACCCAACTTAATGAGAACTGCTCTGCAGTGCTCTTAAGGAAATTGCCAACCAAGCTTGGTGATCCGGGTCGTTTTCTTATCCCTTGCAATTTCCCGGGAGTAGAGAATTACATGGCCCTAGCCGATCTAGGTGCCAGTATTAATCTCATGCCTCTAAGTGTTTGGAAGCAATTATCTCTCCCAGAGCTAGTCCCCACTAAAATGACTTTGGAATTGGCCAACCGTACGGTTGCTTATCCAGTGGGGATAGCCGAAGATGTCATTGTAGGAGTCGACAAATTCACCTTCCCTGCTGATTTTGTTGTCGTCGACTACGAGATGGACCCCCGTGTGCCACTTATTGTTGGTCGTCCATTCTTGAGGACCGGTCGCACTCTCATCGATGTTGAAGCCGGTGAGCTTATCATGAGAGTGGGTGACGACAAAGTAGTCTTCAACATGGGAAAGTTGTCTAAACAACCTTATTCATATGAGAGTGTTAATTGTATTGACGTTCTCGATGAGGCTTGTGAAGAACACTTTAATGATGCTTGCAAAAGTATTCCTACCTCTCTTCCCAATGTTGAGACCGTGTCCTCTATTGATTCATCGTTGTCTCTATGTGGAGATAGTGATTTATTCTGGAACAATCTTGAAGATACCATGGGAGATGTGACTTTAGCTACTCATGATTCTCCCACCGAGGGGGATGAAGACATGAGTTTCTTTGACAATCTTCTCACCGAAGACAAACCTTCGCCTCCATCTCCCACGGTCATTGCTATCGATACTCCGACCTTGAAAACGCCTCCCGTCGAAAATCCTCCGGATTTGGAACTTAAGGAGTTGCCGCCACATCTCGAGTATGTGTTCCTTGACGACAACAAGAAGTCACCCGTCATTATTGCGAAGGATTTGAAAGATGAAGAGAAGACTCGCCTCGTTGCCGTGCTGAAAGATCATAAGAAGGCTATCGCTTGGAAGATTTCCGATATTCGTGGAATTGATCCTCACTTCTGCACACACAAAATTCTAATGGAGGACGACTTCAAGCCCACTATTCAAAGCCAACGAAGGGTGAATCCAAAAATACATGAAGTCATCAAAACAGAGGTTATCAAACTTCTTGATGCGGGTATGATTTACCCTATTTCGGATTCACCGTGGGTTAGTCCAATCCATTGTGTGCCCAAGAAGGGCGGAATAACCGTTGTTCCAAATGAACACAACGAGTTGATTCCCACTCGTCTCGTTACTGGGTGGAGAGTTTGTATAGACTACCGCAAACTCAATGATGCCACGAGAAAGGATCATTTCCCTCTACCTTTCATGGACCAAATGCTTGAACGATTAGCCGGTAATGAATTTTACTGCTTTCTCGATGGTTTCTCGGGTTATTTTCAAATACCCATCGATCCCCAAGATCAAGAGAAGACTACATTCACTTGTCCCTATGGCACCTTCGCTTACAAAAGAATGCCTTTTGGCTTATGTAATGCGCCCGGGACTTTCCAAAGGTGTATGTTAGCTATCTTCCATGACATGGTTGAACAAACCATGGAAGTCTTCATGGATGATTTCTCGGTCTTCGGGGATTCCTTCTCTGCTTGCCTTGCCAATTTAGAACGTATGCTAAAGCGGTGCGAAGACACTCGCCTTGTTCTAAATTGGGAAAAATGCCATTTTATGGTAAAAGAAGGCGTCGTGCTTGGACATAAGATTTCGAAAGCCGGTCTTGAAGTAGACCGTGCTAAAGTCGATGTTATAGCTAAGTTGCCTCCACCTTCAACTGTGAAGGGTGTGAGAAGTTTCCTAGGTCATGCGGGCTTTTATCGTCGATTCATCAAAGATTTTTCTCAAATCGCTCGCCCGATGACCCATCTCTTGGAAAAAGATACTCCTTTTATCTTTTCCAAAGAGTGCCTTGAAGCCTTTAACTCACTTAAGGATAAGCTAACCAAGGCACCCGTCTTGGTGACCCCTAATTGGGAGCTGCCCTTTGAGTTGATGTGCGATGCTAGTGATTTTGCTATTGGAGCGGTTCTTGGACAAAGAGTGAACAAACACTTCCAACCAATCCATTACGCTAGCAAGACAATGACAGGGGCACAATTGCATTATACGACAACCGAAAAAGAGCTTTTAGCTGTTGTCTATGCTTTTGAAAAATTCCGCCCCTATCTTGTCCTTTCTACCACCATTGTGTATACCGATCATTCCGCGTTGAAGTACTTGTTGACAAAGCAAGATTCCAAACCAAGACTTCTTCGCTGGGTTTTACTGCTCCAGGAATTTAAAATCGACATCCGCGATAAAAAAGGAGCAGAAAACCTAGCCGCGGACCATCTTAGTAGACTTGAGGATCCTTACCAAGGGGATCATCCGACCAAAGAAATCAATGATTCTTTTCCCTTGGAGACCCTAATGTCTATAAACTCGAAGCCGAATGAAACCCCGTGGTTTGCAGACTTTGCAAACTACTTGGCGGGTGGAATTCTCAAGGAAGGGTTGACGTCCTAGCAAAAGAAGAAGTTCTTTACCGACATCAAGACTTACTTTTGGGACGACCCTTACCTATTCAAACAATGTGCTGATCTGATAATTCGCCGATGTGTTGATGGACCGGCAGCGTCAGACATCCTTGATGCTTGCCACAAAGGACCCACCGGTGGTCACTTTGGTCCCAACTACACCGCTAAAAAAGTGTTTGATTCGGGATTTTATTGGCCCTCCATATACCGTGACGCTCACGATATGGTCAAGCGATGTGATGTTTGCCAAAAGCAAGGCAAAATCACACATAAAGACGAGATGCCTCAGAATTTCATTCAAGAGTGTGAAATTTTTGATGTTTGGGGTATCGACTTTATGGGGCCATTCCCTTCGTCTAAAGGAAACAAATACATCCTTGTAGCCGTTGACTACGTTTCAAAGTGGGTTGAAGCCAAAGCTTTGCCTACTAATGACGCAAGGGTGGTTTGTAACTTTTTGAAAGCTCTTTTCGCTAGATTCGGTATGCCTCGCGCCATTATTAGTGATCGTGGGACTCATTTCTGCAATGACCAATTTGCTCGAGTCATGGCTAAGTACGGTGTAAATCATCGTCTTTCCACAGCCTACCACCCACAAACTAATGGCCAGGCTGAAATATCTAACCGAGGGCTGAAGCGAATTCTGGAAAGGACCGTGGGAGAGCATCGTGCCTCATGGGCTGATAAATTGGATGATGCTTTGTGGGCTTTCCGTACTGCTTACAAGACCCCAATCGGCTGTACGCCTTATCGTCTTGTGTACGGGAAAGCATGCCACCTCCCCATTGAGTTGGAGCACAAGGCTTATTGGGCCTTGAAGTGGGCTAATTTTGATATAAACAAAGCCGGTGACCTACGCAAGATCCAACTCAATGAGCTGAATGAACTCCGTAATGAGGCTTATGAAAATTCTTTGATCTATAAGGAAAGGACTAAGCTCATTCACGATTCTAAGATTAAAAACCGAGAGTTCCATGTTGGAGACAAAGTCTTACTTTTTAACTCTCGGTTGAAAATCTTCTCGGGAAAGCTCAAATCTCGTTGGTCCGGCCCATTCACCATTGCCCAAATTTTTCCATATGGTACTCTCGAGCTCGCTCAACCTAATGGACCAAATTTTAAGGTGAATGGCCAACGAGTGAAGTTGTACTTTGGTGAGGACACCTCTCAGGAGGTGATTCCATCCCTCACCATGTTCCCCATGAACTAATTTTGGGTCGAGTCAGGCTCGTGACTCGGTTATCAAAAACAAGCGCTCCTCGGGAGGCAGCCCGAGTATCTATCCCTTTAACCCCCTAAGTGTAGGGGAGGACCTATTTTGGTCATTTGTGTTTGTGTGGTGATGTGATTACAGGGATTACTGCAATCTTGGAAACTTTGAAGAACCGTGCTCCCGTGTTATCCGAAATCCGGTTCTATCTCTCAACTATCGTGATTCAATTTTCTTCATACTCACATTTGAAATTGATCACTTTAGTCGTCTCTTCCTTAACTCGAGTTAACCAAAGTGCACAATGTCATAAGTGTAGGGGAGACTTTTCCCACATGCTTAAACATTGAGGACAATGTTTATCTTAAGTGTAGGGGAGACTTCTATCGAAGTTTTAAGTGGACTTTTCCATGAAAATGCCTTCAATTAACCAGAAAATCCTATTTTTCAGCATTTTTCAAATTTTTTATTAACTTTGGCCATTTAGTTGAAATTTTTAAATTTTTATCGTTGCTTTCATATGTATATATTCCGCAATAAAGTCAAAAATATTAATAAAGTGGTGTAGCTAGTTTAGGAATCTTTGACATATTAGGCCCGTTGCGTTTATTTTGACTCAACCCGAATAGACTTACCCAAGTTTATTCTAGCTAGTATCCTTAACCATGTAGACCTTAATCGGTTTATTAGGCTAAGTGTCCACGAGTCTCATTACTTGAGATTTTAAATTGTGGAGGACGAGAAATGATAGAGTCAATTATAAGTCGGTATTCTTGCGCAAGCTCACTTGGTGTAATTATTTGCCTATTCTCCCATCACTTGCTAATAATTTATCTGCAATAAGTAAGGTCTTACGATTTGAAAAGTTACTTAGCTTCTAGCCCAAGATCGTTTAAAAGTTGCTCGGTAATGATAAGAGTTCATAGCCAAGGCATAACTTATGAAGCGGGGCGCGAAGATTGGCGAGTCCGAAAAGGCCCTAACAAGGCATGAGGATTCAATTTTATTGCTGAAGATCCAAAGTGATGTGAAAAGCATTATTCCTAAAGTCAATATGAAGGATCAAGACTCACGATGAAAAGCAATCAACTCCCATAAAGATCATGGAGAAGTCTATCCGAAAAGACCCTAACAAGGTATGAGGATAAATAGATCCAAGTCCGAAAAGGAGGCGGATCGTTGTATCTCAAAATCCCAATTAGAGATTGAAGAAATAATCATGAAGTCGTGGTCAACAAAGTTGGAGTACCCCTCAAAAGTCTCCAAGTGAAGAAACTCTATTATGATGAGAAGACCATTATCTCAAGAACGTCTCTCGAAGATATGAAGTATGAAGTACATGCCAAATATCGGCCCGAGAAAGGTCTCAAATCGTGAACCAAGTTATGCCAAGATATGAACTTTTTGATATCCCGAGAAGCAGTTTTAAGAGATTTTGTCCTTTAGCTAACTATTGATCAAATCGTCCTACTTTGCTTTCAGCCCTAATAAACTATCGAAATAAGTCCAAAAATGCATCTTCATGATCATTCTAAGACAAAAATAAAATATAAGAGATACAATTAGGAATAAGGGAGTTTAAGCATTTAATTAAGCCATGTGTGTAAGTGTTTGATTTACTAACTTATAATAGCAATGATCTCGTTTTTAAGCTTAGTTTTGGGGAACGTGAAACTTGAGGGTGATAAATCTTCGCAACACCAAAGCCCTAATGTAAGTCCTTGATTTCTTTACAAGTTGTTTCCTTCCTTTTGTTTATTTTAAAGTTTTTATTTCTCTCTTAGTAATTTGATTCTTATTTAGTAGTATTTGAATAAGGCCAAGGTTGATTAATTATGAGAAAAATGTAAAATTTGCTTATCACTAAGCATTGCATGAGGGCATGGCAATGGTTAAGTGTAGGGGATTTGATAGGTGTGTAAACACCCATCCTTTTACCACTTAATTCGGGCTAAAACGAGACCAAAACACGTAATTAATATCATTTGTTTGGAATTATGCGTGGTTTTTGTGTTTATTGTGATTTCAGAGCTAACCGGATGAATATTAAAGAAAACATGGGATTGCACGGGTTTTATCAAGGAAAAAGACTGAAGACGAAGTCTATTGTCCAAGAGATGCAAAAGATTTGAAGTCACTAGGCCTATTCGAAGATTTATCGAAGAAAAGGACTAAAGACGGAAGATTTTCATAAGTCGAAGAAACTCGAGTCTATTTAACGAAGAAATTAAAAGACGAGTTGGATTTAATCGACAACAAATCCCGAATCAGAATCGAAAACGTCAACTTTTCTGAAAAGACGAGAAGACAAGAAGAAAGGGAGAAAGCCCACTCACCAACCAACCACTAGGAGTATAAATAGTTTTTCCCTTCACACAATTAGGGAGTTAGTTCATTTTTCTTTTCCCCAGTTCTTTGTAGTTCGTTCCATCACCAACTCCATTAGGGAGTTTGGTGATTTTCATCTTTTTCCTTTCAATCTTGTAATCATTGATCATTAACCTTGTTACTCTTCCATTAATCAATCCATTCCATCTTTCTATTCATCTTGTTCTTCATCATTTTTATTGCAAGTTTTTAAGTTTTTCTTTGATTCTAGTTTGATCTTAAAAAGTTGTCAATTTAGGGTTTTTATTGGTGGGATTTATTTCTTATGGTATGTTAATGATTATTGGTTAGTTTGGTAAAACCTTTTTAAGTATTGGAGTTGATTTTGAGTTAAATCCGTGTCCCCTGTTATATCGCTGCTGTTACTGTTCTTCATCTCCCAGAACTTTCCGAATAGGCCATTTTGTGTTTCCCTTATTCGGAACATTTTCAAATATTCCGAATAGGGGTGTTTTCGTTTCATTACTCGGAATATTCTGGATATTCCGCATAGCCATTTCTCAGTTTTCTTATTCGGAACATTTTTCCGAATAGCCCTTATTTTCCGCATAGAGCAGTTTTTCCGAATAGCCCTTATTTTCCGAATAGGTATTGCTTTCCGAACAAGCTAATTTTTCCGCATGGTCATATATTCCGAATGGACTAATTTTTCCGCATGGGCATATTTTCCGAATAGCACATCATTTTCCGCATAGAACTTTATTCCGAATGATCCCTACTTTCCGCATAGATGTCAACTTTCCGAATGGTGTTTTATTCCGCATAGAAATCTTTCCGAATAGCATCTTACATTCCGAATAGAGCAACATTCCGCATAGGGGAACTTTCCGAATGGTGTTACATTCCGCGTAGGGTATTTTTCCAGTAAGAGTATTTTTCCAGTTTTGCTTATCATTTGTTACTTGTTTTAAGTTTACTTCATTACCATTTTATTCACTTACCTGTTTAGTAGAATAGAAAACCAAATCCACTTTTTGTCACCAAGAACAAATCATTCCACTTTTAACTGAGATCAATTCGAGAGGATTCCGAGAATTATTTTGAACCCACATAAAATGCTAATATCAAATCTTCATGAATATCATATCCTTTTCGGCTACTAGAGGATGGTTGTGTCCTTCTATAAAAGTGTACACTTTATAAAGACCTCCTGAAATCTTCTTAATAAGGATTTTATCCAAACAACCACATCTACTAGAGCCTCGATTCCTTGTCTGCTTTACTTCAACATACTCATCCGTAGTAAAGTCACTAACATCAGATATAACCTCCTTAGGCTTATTAGCAACATCTTTAGGTTCAGGATTGATACCTTCTTTTGAACATACAAACCACTTCAAACTTGGTGGTTCACCATCTTTAGGTTTGTAATGGCCACCCTTTCTAACATCAAACGGCCCTTTTTCCATAATCCTTATAGAAATCATAAGCTTGATCAATAGACACAAACTTAGCACCTTCCAAAGGTACAACGCCAATATCTTTATCTGGAAACCACGTCCTGTTTCCATCAATCATCACAAGTATAATAGCCAACATGATCCTTGACATGAACAATCTCAAAATATGTATGGTTAAAAACAAATGAATAGTTAATGCATCAATGATATAAATTAAGTGCATCACAGTATAAAACTTCTACACATAACATAATTTAGCCTACACGTAACTACACATAATCAATAACTATAAAGCCCGTTGGAAACTTTTTTGGAACAGTGGCTTATATCATCAACTATTAAGCCCGTTGCAAGCTCGATTCAAGCCCACTGCAAGCCCGCTGCAAGCCCACTGCAAGCCCGCTGCAAGCACACTGCAAGCCCGCTGCAAGCTCGCTGCAAGCCCGCTGTAAGCCTAGTGCAAGCTCGCTGGTAACCATAAGCTGGTATAGCCTTCGTTATCTACTATTCAAGAAGCAAGTTGGTATTAAACTTGATAAATCCTAAATATGCAACTTACTGTCATCAGGATTCAGCCTCTCGGTTATTAAGTAGAGTAAGGACTGTCTGTCTTAGCTTTTTTAGGCTTATGAGTTGTATAAGCTTAGACCTATGGGGCTTACTGGGGGAGAGAAAAGGAAGTAAAATTCTTTTTTTGTGTGGCTTATCTGGGAGAGCAAAGGCTAAGAGCTTATTTACCAATGCCTTTTTAGCTTATTTTACCAACATAAGCTGAATAGCTAAACAAACACCTTAACTTATCAGCTTGATAACTACAAACCATAAACTTCTTATAGAATGCAAGCTTAAACCTAGAAACTAAATAAAAACAAATTAAATAATAAAAAACATAAACTTCTTATGGCCTATTAAAGCTTCAACAAGCCTGTGCGACTAAGAAAATTTGCGGATAACCCACATATAACCATTATCCTTATTCCTACGTATATGCGGGTAAGAAAATTTGTTATCAGTAGTCTACTCTTAAATCTACTATTCAATCTCCTATTGACAAAAGCATCATTATGAAGCTCTGTTCTGCATTCTAGTATTCAGTACACAAATTACAATTCTACTAAGCCGTTAAACTTATACACAATTCAGATGACGTTAACATTGTCCCTTAGCATGATATACCTATCGAATCACTAGTTTATATCATCAAAAACGTCATTAAGCCTAGAGTTAAACAGTGTTTTAAATCAACCAAAATTTCACGAAGCCTAAGAAAACTCTATAAACCTATAGTAGTCCTAGCCTCATGAAAACCTAAATTAAAATAATCATGTCTGAGACATCTACTGCATCAATTTGTTTAACTATATGCATCAATTTATCAGAAATCTATAAAAATCATAACGCCTAAACATCAGATGTAAACTGATCAAAAGCCTAACTAAACATAACTAAAAATATAACAAAAAACATGTAAACGAAAAAAATATATACTGAATTAACTGAATAATTAACATGTTACCCTCATTATCAGCTACAATCGAATTAGATCGTGATGTAGAACAATTATTACTCGTTGATGTAGAACAATCATCAACGGTTGATGTAGAACAATTGTTGTTGATTGTTGTACTACAGACATCTTTTTCAATCGGCAGCGAGTGGTTATTAATGGTGGAGAAGCGGCGGCGAGTGGTGGTTAGTGGTGGAGAAGGGGCGGCGATTGGTTGTTAATGATGGAGAAGCGGCGGGGATTGGTTGTTAGGGTTGTTACAGTGATCGTTGATCGTTGTCGAAGGAAAGAAAGAAACGAAGAAAAAAAAGAACAAAACAAAAATGAGTTGGAATGTGTCTGTCTCGGGTATATATAGCCTAGTGTGTTAAATGACGAAAATACCCCTGGCTATATAAATTAAAAAGTCGGTGGGGGTTGGACACGTGGCAGCACAGAAAGCCTTCCTAGACTTTTTATTTTAACAACCCTTCTCATTTTACCCCACTTCTATATGTATATATATATATATATATATATATATATATATATATATATTTATATATATATATATATATATATATATATATATATAGAGAGAGAGAGAGAGTAGGGATCCAATAAGAATATTAGTTTAAATGAGAAGAATAAGAAGTAATCTTAGCCATTAGATTATGCATGAATGGACAAGATCAAATAATGGCAAACTAGTAATTAAAATCTAATGAGATACTATTTTATTAGATGTGATGAGGGTATTAACGTCAGATTGCATATCATTGCATGCTTATTGCCTCGTCCCACCTGTTCTTCTACCTATCGAAATAAAACTAGTTTGACTTCATCATTCGCATCCTCCTATAACTCGACTATAGAGATAATTCATGCAATTCTAATGCATCTAATTTTCTATGTCTTAATATTATTATAATATCATGCATCTAATTAAATATCATGCATCTTTTTTTTCCTCTTTTATTTTTTGAAATATCTTGATTTGATGCATCTATCATAGATCTACAATCAGTTGCCACAAAAGAAATTATAGTGAATGAAATAGATGCATACTAGCTCATTTATCATGCATCTAATTTGATCTTGGAAAATTTAACAAGTTGTTAAATATAAACACGTCACTCACTAGATGCAGATCGATGCGATTTTCAAAGGAGTTCATCTATTTCTTTAGATATAAATACAAATCGGCTCTTCATATTGTTCATCAATTGTGTCTTCGTCGTCAACGCTCGTCATCAAGAATTTAAAGATGCATTCGAAAACCGTTGCATCGTATAACGTGTTTATGCATCTTGCTAACTTGGTTGACCTCAATGCAACGTGTGAATCCTTTTCTGGTTTTGATCTTTGTATGCATCCACAAGCGTGCTTTTATTATGCATCTGAACTGGATCGACTTACGCATCTAAAAACTCCATACAAGTATTCTGATGCATATGATCGATAATGCATCTAGCATCTCAAGTCGATGTCTGTCATGTTTTTATTAAAATCTGTATATAATTAAACGATGTGAAACAGACTCAAAAAATAAAGATTTAATTGCAGTGCAAGTTTACGATTGCTAACGAACTAAAATCCAGAAAACTGCGCTTGACAAATATGGGAAAACGATGGCCATGAATGATCAGTGGCGGACGTACCCTTTGGGTACGGGGTGGCGGCGCCCCCCGTGGCTAGACAAAAAATATGAAATTATAGTGTAACTTTTCGTTAATTTTGAGCGTTTTTATAAAGTGCCCCCACTCGAAACTCAAATTGCCCCCCCACTCACGCATTAAAATCCACTATTTAACACTCTAAAACCTAAAAATCTCCATGTTTAATTATAATACTCGAATTTTTATTCGGGTTTTAACTTTTATGATCTTGCTATTATCAAAAAAAATTGCCAAATTTTGCCCCCCACAATAGAATTTCCTGCGTCCGCCACTGTGAACGATGCATTATAAAAATGGCAATGGAGAATAAAAACCGACCGTAACATTGATATGAAAATTCAAATGCATGTGCTTTGTTAAAATTAAAAGATGTAGACACATGAAAGCTATGCGCGGAAACAAATATATTATATATATTATGGAAACGAACTAACGATCATATATTACAATATTAATATGCATGGCGATATAAACTAAGATTGCACAAGTGTTTTACAAAAATATCATTCAACACTTTATTCATTAAATGACGTTTAGCAACTTGACATATAATCTCCAAATGAAAGATACATGTAATCTTTAGATTTGAGATTTGACATTCTATAAAGCTGGTAGGTCTATCTTAATTTTAGGAACTAATTAAGAAACTGGCAATAACTTGTTGATGGACGAAATTACCCTCTTGTGTCAATTTAAAATGATTGGTCCACATTAATTCTTATTCTTCTTATTATAAATGTTCTTCTTATTTGATCCTAACTCTATATATATATATATATATATATATATATATATATATATATATATATATATATATATATATATATATATATATATATATATATATATATATATATATATATATATAATATATATATATATATTATATATGTTATATATATATATATATATATATATATATATATATATATATATATATATATATATATATATATATATATATATTATATATATATATATATATATATATATATATATATATATATATATATATATATATATATATATATATAATATATATATATATATA